>JAUEJL010061828.1:0-18287 GCA_032274825.1 Drosophyllum lusitanicum | reverse complement strand
TCTTTATCCATGAATTCCATTATCCAAAATGAACGGCTAAGATTGGTTCTCGCGATTCTCGCAATAAAATTGTTTCTCAAATGAACTCTCCCCTATATATATATATATATATATATATATATATAAGATTTTTAAATTAGAAAATTATTATAATCTAAAAGAAATATAATATATGCTCGCACGTACTCATATATGTGTATATTATTGTATATTAAATTCTGTTATTATTTTAATACGTGATTGTTACAATTTTTTAGTTTTAATATTTATAACCGGTTTATGTTATTTATTGCATATAAAAAATAGATCTTATTTATAGCTTAGCGGTATAAGGTGTTAAAAGGTGTTTCTTATTGCCTATGGTCATGGTTTCAGGTTCCACTATAGATAAAAGGTGTAGATTTAGAACTAAATTAATGTGTACGTGTGTTTTGCTATTCAAAAAATACTAGGTTATCCTGTCGCTGAATGGTAATCATTATAATTTTACTTGTTACACAAGACACCTTTATTCAAAATAATATTCTAAAATAAACATATAATATATTGGAATTATTTACATATTATTATAATGGTACGTATATTTTTAAAGATAAATATCGTATTTATTACTATTGTAATTGAAGCCTTCGTTATATATTTTGACACTCTACAATATGAGATCATCATATCATGTAATATCATATCATATCATATATATTAATAATTGGCAGCAATATCCCATTTGGTTAAAATGATATTTAGTAAAATAATTCAATAAAACTTGATTTGATAGTAAGACGAAAATGGATCTGTTAATTCTTTAGATGCATTAATTAAATATAGATGTCTTAATCTTCGAGTTACAGAAATTAAACAAGCAAAAAGACTTTTTTACAACAAAATAGCAAATTTCAAATAAAATTTGAGCCTAAACAAGATAAAAACTCCCATTTTTTCACTTTAATTTCAAATAAAATTTGAGCCAAACAAGATACTAAAGGACTTTGTTGGAGTCGCATGTGGATTATTTTTCGAATCACTTCAAAGATCCTTATTTTGATCACCCAACTTTCTTCGATTCCTCCTTCTGTAAAATGGATTTTGGCATGTCTTTCTTCGGCCTTTACCTGCATCCTCATTCGACGACTTCGGAAATGTGATCCCTTTTCTCCTCTTTTCTCTTTCTATTTAGTGTCAGGGACTTCAAATTCTCACTCTTTTATCTTGTAAGAAAGGGATTTTCAATGGGTTGAGATCTAAACATCTCGTTACTCCAATACTGTAATGACCCATTTTTTAAAGATAATATTAAAAGGTTTCTACAAACAAAGTCATGATCACTATCTATAACCGCAGTATTACAAAACATTTGAAAGAAGTATTGTGATCACGTATGCATATAAAAGTTCTCATAAAGTTTCTCAAAAAGTAGGAGCCATCACCATCACCAAACAGCCAGAGCTTTGCCCTTATCTATCCCAGAATTAATTAAAAATTACATATAACAACCAATAAGCTTTCGTTTAGTGGGCATACTTGATCAACAAATACTGTAATAAGCAAGCATGAATGATCCTGCATCAACAAAGCCCTAGTAGACCCAATAACAAATACTGAGATCTCTAAACCCTAAACCTATTACCAAGCTAACCCTGAATGCTCAAGGAGCACATAATTGTATAGCATGCTGGATCAACGCTTCATCATAACATGTTTACACATCACTTTCACAGTAAAAGGGATTAAGTAAACTCACCCTATTGCGTACACACATACAATAACGGTTCTTCAATAATTGCAATTCAACAGCACGTAACCCTATAGACATATAATATAATCAAGCATTAATTATAAAATTCTGCTGCCGAAATAAGACCTACACGGGCCGTGTAACTCTACCTTACACCCCAGGGTAAGGTTACACTGCCTGTGTAACACTAGGGCTCTACACGGCCACGTATATACCGATACGGGCCGTGTTGCCTTACACACCCTCGACTACACGGGCTCCATGAACCTACAAGAGCCATGTAGCCAAGAACACAACCTATTGTTCCCCGTTAACAGTGCTGTTTTTTTACCCATTTGTTGTCAAACTCGATTTTTCCATCATTCAGAGTTTCCCAACACTATAAACAACTTATGTAGTTATTTTTACACACTACTACATCAATTACCATACTAGTTCTCATTTCTACAACACTTAAACTATAACTAAGCTCTAAACTTGAGTCAAACATGAATAACAAGATTATACATACCTCAATTTGATCTAAAGCTGGTAAAATCTCATATTTCAGTTGTGAAAGTTGCTACCTGTTCTAGATCTTGTTCCAGCCCCTTTTCTATTGAATTTTCCCTTAATTTTGCCAATTAATTTGAATTAAAATGGCTTATATAGACAAAACTTTAGCCCATTGGCAGCTATAGTCCTTGGACTTTTATTATTTCATTTTGGGCAGTTTTAGTCCCTCTAGTTTCACATATTCATGTCAACTAAATTCTAATTTTTATAAAAATCTAAATATATTAATAGAAACTAATAAATAATTAAATATAAATTTTTATAATCTCGAGATGTTACAAATACCTGCTACTCTTTTTTTTGGAAAATGTTCTTTGTAGACATGGTAAATTTAATTCATATTCTCAAGTGTGTTCAACACGCATCTTGTTGAAAATTAATTTATCCAAAAGTAGAATTTATGGTGTCGGAGTAGGAATTGAGGACATAAAATCATTAGCATCTTTGGTAAAAATGTATAATGATAAGTTTCCTTTTATATATGATTACCGGTTGAGGAAAACATGGGCGGATTAAAAAGATGGAAGAAATAGTGAATCGCTTTTCTCTAAGATCTACTTTTAGAAATCAGAATTAATATCTGCTTGGGTAGGCTGACTTCATCAAAAGCCTCGTTGGGAAGCCTGTCTCGTTATACTACATAATAGATTCTAGTCCGAAATCTTGGAACAAGAAGGTCATTTCAAACCCTACGAAACCAAGACATGATGATGTAAGCACCCTTGATGATATCCTATGAGCAAAACCTGACACGGTGCACCTTTTAAAAAAAACATGTCTATATAATAAGATACACAACAAAGATTTTTTCTACATTATCTCTATCTGAAGTCAAGACTTGACGAAGCATGATCATTCAAAAGTAAATATAAGGTTATAAGTCTTTACCAAAATCGGTATAGAGCTAAAAACGAGAATGCCTTATAAGATCTTCTAAAATATACCATGTCTAAAGAGAACTCTTCAAATTGGTGATAACAAGTCACATAGAACATTATAGTTAAAATGTGATGCACACCTCTAGAAGCACTATTCACTGTGATAGGCATGTATGTGACGTTCACTACTAATTGACATGGAATAAGCAATGTGTTATCCCCCATGACGACTTCCATTTATGTCATTATACATATACATGTCTGACATTAAGGAGGAATGATGAATCTCAAATGTAAGAATTAATAAACCTTCCAATTGACTCTTAAATTTCTCATGACTGATTTGGTAAGTGTCAATCTAGGGCTCATGGCTTCGGATCCAATTCATGATCTTTCCTTTTGTTTCAGATTAGATCCACACTTAAATAGTTTATCCAAGATGGGTCATGCCATATCTAGACCCACATTTTTTAAGTATAAATATATCTCTGTAGATTGTGTGTATATGTTTATATGACGATGAAATTTGACAGTTTGACCAAACGAGTACATGATATTCATTAATGTATTCGTTCACATGAATCAAACAAAACCGAAGTCTTCTCACTATTAACATGAATATTTGAAGAACTAATAATGTATAACTAGTTTATATAGGATATGTTATTAGGATTGTTGCACGAAAGTGTAACAAATTATCAGTAAATGTTATTGTGTGTAAAAGTGTAATAAATTTTTGTTATTTTTCATTTGATGGGACAAACTTTCATTATGTCATCGTTATACGCAAATCGACATGCTTTTATATATTTCACCACTTAGGTGACTATAACCCTTCACTTTCCCATCTATTCAGTCACATCACCTTCACTCGACAAGCTCCACAATTGCAACCTTTTTTTAAGTTTTATACCTCAAATACACACATATAGAAAGAAAAACCATTGACCATAGGTGTGGTGTCTACCAATTTGTGTGGTGTTCCATTCATGGTCACCCCCACCAGGCATCCGTTTACACTCATGACCACTCCTTAAACATGCGTGGAGCAACCAAGGGTGCTACCGGTCTTAATACAAGGTGACTATATACAAGTGGACAAATTTTAGCTTGTTACATTCAACGGTAAAAGATAAAAATCTATTAAGGACATAAATTTACATGTTGGTGTAATAAGTCTTGTGTTATTACAATTAATAGATGATAAACTATCTCATTTAAAATTTAAAAGACTTGATCAATATGAGTAAGTGTTTAAGCTTAGATTAGCTCGTGTGCATAGATCACAGTGGAGAATGGTAGGAGTCTCCCAGGTGGTTAACCCATGGCAAGGGAGAGACCATCTATAGCTGGGCTGATGTTGCCATCGACCTACTACCATTCTCTAAGACTTCAAAGAGATGTCAAATAGTGTTTAAGTGGGTTTCCGGTGAGGAGTAGAAGATCACCTAGAAGAGAAAATATAGGCAACTAATTAAAAAACATATAGTAGTAGGGTTGAGTACCTAAAGCTTGGTTAAGAAGTCCCCAAGTACTTGATAACCTTCCCTACTTAGAACGGGATTAGGGCAAGATGAGAAACCTATGGGCTTAACAAGGGCTAGCAATCAATTTCAGGTTTGTTGGTTAAGAATGCTTGACCTAAACACGACGTGTATAATTATTTATGTTAGAAATCTAAATACTTACTCAGATATGCTTAACAAAAAAAATGTGTAACCCATTTATTTATACTGGTTGACGGCTTATAAACGAGTTGGCTAATCACAAGTTGTTGGCGGGTCAAAGAAAGTAGATAAATAAAGACAAACCTATATAATAACCAGGTTAGTGGATCATAGACAGGTTCATCAGTCAAAAAGAAATTAAATTAAAAATTAACCTATATGAAATAAACGTGTATTATACAGTTAATTATATTATAACTTCAAAATTCAAATACAAAAACATACCCAAACTCTTTGTTTTTTAAGTCAAATGATCAATAAAGTTAATATATATCAAAATTTGACTATAAAGATAACGTATATTTTTTTGTGTTGACAAATGAATATTTTAATTTGTTATTAAAAAGAGTATTATAACATGCTAAAAAATCAAGATAATTAGTTTAATATTTTTTTAATAAGGAACTGAAATCTATAATTATTTCTTGATAAAAAATATACATTACATTTATAGCAAATTTTAATTTAATATATGTTACACTTTTTCAGTAATTTATCTTTTTTTAAAACTCTTTTATTACATTTAAATTAAATATGTTCACACACATACACCTCTAGAAATATTTCATATTTAGGGGGAAAATCTGACACTTAAGTACATTCAAATCTGGTGGTGGATTACTATGTTTCATATATTTAGCAAAATAAGATTAAATGTGAATTCGTTAAAAGAGAAAAAAAGACTCAAAAAGCCGTAGCCGAGCCAAATCTTCAAGCCGGCTTTGAAATTATCACTATAAATTCACTCATTGTAAAGAAAACTCAAATAAATAAAACCCAAAAAAGCCAGTGTGTGAGGAAAGCCTCTGTGATTCATCTTCATCTCTCTCTCTCTCTCTCTCAAATTAGAATACCAGAGAAGTTTTTAATGTCTACCCACCACCGCCTCTGAAACTTGTTGCCAAAGTTCTCTTTGTTCTTGATTTCTCATTTCAATCTAATCAAGCATACCCCCAAAATCCCCATTCTTAGTTTTCTTGATTTTCACAGCAAATTCTTGATTGTTCTTCCTTTTAGTTTTTCTGTTTTCTTGTCACTTCAGATCTGTAAAACCCACAATCTCATTTCCCAGTTTCATTTTGCATTTTTCTTTCTTTCTTTCCTTCTGGGTTTTGTTTGTTTTAACTGGTAAATATGAGTAAAGAAGAGTTCGTGAAGATTCAGGTACATACATAGCCATTTAAATGTTCTTAGTGTGAAAAAGGTTTGAAAATGTGTGTTTTTATCATATAAATTTGCTTCTTTCAGATACTTCGCGTGTTGTGAACTCGAAAATTTTCGGACTTGAGTCTACATTGTTGTTGATTTCAATTCATTATCTCTTTTGACCAAAATGTCTTCTGAATTTAATTCACATTAAAAGTCTAACAAGAAAATCCTTCTGTTTTCTTGATTTTCAGACTTCACACGTTTGTGGATTTTCAATTCATTCTCTCTCATATTTTACCAAACAGTCTTCTAAATTTAAATCCTTTTAAGATGTATAAACACAAGACTCACTCTTTGTATCATCTTAATTTTATAGGATTTGTTTAAATTTCTTCTTCGATTTTAACGGTGTTTGTTTGTTTGTGCATGCAGACTTGTTCTCTGAAAGTGAACATCCACTGTGATGGCTGTAAACGAAAAGTAAAGAAAATCCTTCAGAAAATCGATGGTAATTGAGTTTAAATTCTGTAAATTTCAAGTCTTTTTTGTTGAATCTGAGATGGTTGTCTTAATTTGATTCTTTTTTTTTTGTAAACAGGGGTTTACACCATTAACATAGATCCAGAACAGAGCAAGGTGACAGTATCAGGGGTTGTTGATCCAGACACACTTGTGAAGAAGCTTGCAAAAAATGGAAAACTTGCAGAAATTTGGGGGTCTCCTAAGCCAAATCAACAGATCAACAATCAGTTCAAGAACATGCAGATTGAAGGTGGTAAGGGCGGCGGCGGTGGTGGTGGAAATAATAAAAATCAAGGGCAGAAAGGGGGTGGTGGGAATAATAATAATAACAAAGTTACTAATAATAGTAACCAGCAGCAGCAGGGTAAAGGCGGAGGACATCAGCAACCAACGCAGCAGGGTGGTGGTCCGACGGCACAACAACTTCAGCATTTTCAGCAAATGAAAGGGTTTCAAGATCTGAAAATGAATCCCCAATTTAAGGATATAAAGTTGCCGCCTTTTGGTAACAACGGCGGCGGCGGTGGTGGTGGAAAGAATGCACAGAAGGTCGTGAAGGTTGAAGATGATGGGAGTGAAGATGATTATGATGATGATGATGATGAGTTTGATGATGATTATGATGATGATGATGAGTTTGATGACATGGATGATGGTCCTGTGAAGAAACAGGGGATGGTGGGTGGTGGTCAGATGGGTAATATGATGCCGCAGCTTATGAAGAGTGGCCAGATTCCGCCGCAGCTTATGAAGAACGGCCAGATTCCACCGCAGTTCATGAAGACAGGCCAGATTCCGCCGCAGCAGATGAAGGGTGGTGCTCCTCAGATGGGGAATAACGGCGGAAATGGGAATGGGAATGGAAATGGTGGGAAGAAAGGCGGAGGTGGTGGTGGAAATGTTCCTCCGGTGAACGGCGGCGGAAAGAAAGGCGGTGGTGGAGGTGTCGGAGGCAACAATGGTGGGAATCAGAATCAGGGTGGTGGTGGTGGTGGTCAAAATAACAAGAACGGTGGTGGTGGTGGTCAGAATAAGAACGGGGGCGGAGGAGCTCCGGCAGGTGGTCAAAATAAGAACAGTGGTGGTCAAAATAAGAATGTTGGCGGTGGCGGCAATGTAAGCATGAATGGGAATGGAGGAAAGAAAGGTGGGATGAATGATGGTGTTCATGGCATGCCAAACATGATGGGTATGAATGGTGGTGGTGGTAATGTGGGGCTCATGGGAAACATGCCTATGGGTGGTCAAATGGGTCCTAGGATGGGTCAAATGAATGCACCCATGGCTCATATGGGCAACTTGCAAGCGGTTCAAGGACTACCAGCTGCTGCAGGGGTGAACGGTGGTGGTGGTGGTGGCGGTCCAGCCGCCCCTGGTGCATATTTTCAAGGTGGAGGGCCGGAAGCGATAGCTGGTAACCCTTATTATCAGCAGCAGTTAGCAGCGGCAATGATGAACCAGCAACAGGCGAACGCAGGTGAAAGAGTTCACCCGAGGATGTATGCTCGGCCGCCACCAGCGGTCAACTATATGCAGCCACCGCCATATCAGCCTTACCCACCCTACCCGTACCCGCACCCACCACATGGTGACCCTATCACACACTACTTCAGTGATGAAAACACCTCAAGTTGCAGGATAATGTGAGGAACCCAACGACGAAGAGGTAACCCGTGGTGGTCAGCGGTGGTGGCTCGATGAGAGAACAACTAGTCTTTATGAAGGAGGACCATGAGAAGATTGGGTTATGTTTAGCTTTAGTTGTTTACCTTCTTTTAATTTTGTTTTACTTGATCCTAAAGATGGATTAGGTTTTTTCCTTTTAAATTATGATCATAGGGGAGTAAAATATAGAATGATAATATATTATCAAAAGCTTAGGGGAAGAATGAGATATTAGTGACTAATGAGTGGTGGTGGTGGTGGTGGTGGTGGTGGTTTTGGTTTGTGAGCTTGATGTTTATATGTGTTCATATGTTGGAAAAACAGAAATAATATGGAAAGAGAATTGGGGTTTCTAAGAAACAAACAGAAATAATAATAATAATAATATTATTAGATGTTTTTTACAGTCATCATTATAACTTGAATGATAGACAAGAATGTGAGTAAATTTGTAGGAGTTTACACAGTTGCTACTATGAATGAATCCACATAAAAAAGAGACGATTGTTTTACTTCTTTTCTATTTTGATTTTTATTACATGTTAATTTAAAGTATAATTAGTAGGTAGAACCTACATGGTATGAGAAGAGAAGTTTTTAAAGATTTTTATTACTTGTTAATTTAAAGTATAATTAGTAGGCAGAACATACTTTAAATCTTATTTTTAAATCTATATTTTATTACCGGATTAAAGTCGAGGAATACCTTTTTAATATATCTGGTATTGTTAAACTATAAAACTAGGGAGTATATGCTTTTATGCTTCTTATGCTTAATGTTATATTAGTGTCATATCATTCATACTTTATTTATATTTCAGCTCAGGAAATTCCTATAATTTGTATACTATACATACTTCAAAAGTTTTTTAAAATTATTTATCTCCTCTCCTTTTCTCTCATCTTTCTCACTTCTATCTCCTTTCTCTCACGTTTGGTAATAAAAACTACTGTTTTTACGGAATAAAAAACACAGGGTGGTGTTCATCTTCGATACCAAAGGCCACATAAACGATACCGAGAAGAAAGATAATATACTATGTATGCTCTTAGGTATTTAGTTATAGGCCAGAATACATATCTTAACTAGTAAGAGAACTTGAAAGAGGAAAATCTTTAAAAAAAAAGAGTTAATTTTATAAATGATCATTTAACTATCTCTAAATTGGAGATTTAGTTCTTTTTTTTAAAAAGTTACAAACTCTATCCTTTAATTACCATTTTGTTACATAGATGGTCCCTTTTAACAGTCTCCGTCAAAAAAGTCCGTTAACCTTGTTAAAATAACATTTTTACCCTTCATATTGTATGTAAATTGACTAAAATACCTTCATCGTATTAAAATATTTTAAAAACCTAAAATATATTATATAATGTTATCTTTATATATTACCCTACCTAATTCCCTCACCCTCTTCTCAAACACACACGCCGACAACCAAGACTAAGGCCACAGCGCCATCGTTGGCTGAAGCCTCTCAAATCCACCACCATCGTGCACCACATATGGCCTTACACTACCATCATCGTGCACCACCGTTGGCCATCACATGCCATCTAATATCTGTTCAGCGCCTTTAGCACCACCATCGTGCCCCACCGTCTCCATCTCCATGAAGACATAGCCACACCATCGTGCACCACCATTGCCAACAGGTGATTTAAGGTTTTGGGGTTTTGATTTAGTGTTTATGAATTTTGATTTTGGGTGTGTTCTAATAGTTTAGGGTTTCTCCTTGGGTGGTGGATTTTCGATTTAGGTCTTTGGGGTTTGATTTCCTGTGGTGGTAGGGGGCGGTTGGTGGTTCAAGGTTACTTCAGGTGGCGGTAGTCAGTGGTGCACAATGGTAGGTTTCCAAGTGTTCCTGGTGATTTTTTGATTTCCTGGTAGTGGTAGGTAGCTGTTGGTGGTGAGTGTTCGATCTTGTGTGTGTGAGATTTCCGGTGAGGGTTTTCGTCGGAGGCAACCACCAGAAATGTTGTGTTCTTTGCGTGTGTTTTTATGTCCTGGGAGTCTAGTATAATCATTATTTACTTACAGAAACCACGATATGTTGTGTTCTTAGTGGTGGTGGTGATTGGTGGCTGAATGTGGTCGGTGGTGGTGGTGGTTTTCATCGGAGTCAGAGACAAAATCGAGAGTTGAGTGTGAGATGCTTGACTGGTTTGGTGGGGCGGTGGTGATTCAGTGTTAGGTGTGATGGTGATTATGTGCAGACTTTGGCAAAAAATAATAATTAAGTACATATATAATTTTTTTAATTATTTAATGAATATATCTAATATTAAAAAAATCAATTAAAAATAAAAAATGGTACAAAGACTTAAATACCTTCATGTCAATTGGATTAATGGTAGTGATTAACAGAATCTGTTAAAAAGGACCTTTTGTGTAACAAAATGATAGTTAAATTATGAAGTTTGCAACTTTTTTATAAAAAAAAACTAAATCTGTAATTTAAGGATAGTTAAAGGATCATTTATGAAATTAACTCAAAAAAATAAAAAAATAAACAAACAATGAGTAGATGGCCTGGGTAAGGAAATCATCACCCTCTGTTAGTGCCTTAGTTTACTCTTGATTGAGGCCTTAATTTATTCTCTTTTCTTTTTTTTTCTTTTATAAAGTCTGTTGAAAGGCTCTTAACAAGCTTAGAGTTTCTAATTTATTCTTTTCTTTTCTTTTATAAAGTCTATTGAGGGGCTCTTAATAAATCCTGGCTTTCTTGTATATACGGCATTAAGGTTTCTTTTATGTGTATTAAAGGGAAGTTGGTAGTTGAGTATAATTATGTATTAGAGTATGATTCAGTGTGATGTCTAAGGAATAACCAGTGTAAACAAAAAAGGTTGTTTACCGTCAGGCCAACCCTGCGACCGACCCATCTCTAAAGACGGTCCGTAGGTAATGATCACTTGTCTTGACTGTCAAAGCAAGGGGGTCGGAATTAAACACGAGACCTTTTCATCAAGGTCTCCTTTTACTAGACCCACCAAGCATTTGCGACGTGGGATTATACCAAAACACCAAGCATTTAACACCTCATAAATTTACTTAAATTTGTTCACAACAAGACTCGAATCCTGATCTTTGGTCAATAGACAATCACCATACCAAAATACCTAAGTGCTTATCACTGGGCTACAACCCAAATGGGAATCTATGTTTATGTTGCTTTGTGTTTGAAAAATGATGTTTTTATGGGTGTTTGAATTTAATCAGTAACCAGATTGGTTTTTCTTCTTTCTTTGTGAGTGTTTGAGACATAAATATATGAAACAAACCTATGATCTTTTGTCAAATCTCTTATCATTGCATAATCTAGACACATGATTCAAATCTATGGATATGATTCCTATCATCTACAAGTCATGCTTATTTATTATTATGTTATAAAAGTAATACAATATGATCACAAGAATGATATTATTTCAACATTCTTGCTAAATCACTCTCTTACATGTTTAGATTTCTGAATTATTTTTACGTTAAACAGTCACAAGTCTTATCATTAAAAAAGTCGTCGCACACGTTTAAAAGTTAAAACCCCTCCCCTCTTTGGAAAATGCTTCTGTAGGCCATTCATTCTCACTTTTATAGGTTATGAATTCTTATTAAAAAGTTAATTATGGTTTTTGAAAGAAAGGTAAAGATGGTAGGAATAGGACTACTATTGTTTCTCTAATATAAGGTTAATATACATAGTGTAATATGGTTAAAATCATGGAGGACTATATGTGGGGTCTCTAGAAAATTGGGGTGAGAACATGTGGGGCAGACAGGAGTGATGAAGTGGGACCTACTATCTTTAAATATTGTGCAAGTGTGTACCTACATGTATGTATATCTATATATATATGTACTATGTGAGTTAAGTAGTAGTATGAAGAACAGTGCAAGAGGGTGGGATTATTGGTTTTGGCGCACTTGCTAAATTTAATAGGGCATGGTACTATTTTGTGGTGGTAACTCCAAGTACCATATATTTGGTGAAGAATATGATGGTTTGTAACCAAGCTTTAGATAATAAGAAAAGGATTTTCTTCTCAAAATATATTAAATTATACTAAAAATATTAATGTATGTATTCGTCTTTTAAAAATATTATTGTGTACATTAAATTTTCAAAAAATATGTTATCATGTGTATTATTAAACTTCTTATTCTATGTACTAATACTTTTTTTGCTTTTTTATGTAATAAAAATACGTATAATAACAACAAATTAAAAGTTCAATACACACAATAACATTTTTTAAAAGTGGATACAGACATTAACATTTGAGGTATAGTATAATACATTTTGAAGAAGTAAACCCATAAGAAAACAAAACTGATTTTGGTCAAATAATATTTAATAAACAGAAATTTGAAAATGAGACTGTAGTTTAATCAAAATTATGTAGTGAAAGTAGAAATAAAGCAGAACTAATACATCTCATGGCTGAACTAGCATGTATCTTTAAGTTTCTAAATGGTTTTTTTTATTTCTTTGAATTTATTATTGTATTTAAGTATTTTTCATATATATTTATTTTGGTAAACAATTTGGTTGAGAGCAATTACTTGAGAATTGTTTTTTTTTTGTTTTGTTTTGTTTCATGAGCTTAAGTGAGATGTAGAAGTCTGGAAAAGAAGGAATTTGTACTTTATTTGTTAGTTGTTAGCTCTTGAAGTGGGTGTAAGATGACCGGCCAGATATGAAGAAGATTCTAGAGCAGTTGAGGATTCGAAGGTTGCTCGTGGAGCATGCATGGTTTTGAGCTCTATGAACGGAGGTATATCTAAAGATTCCGCAAGCCCTATAAATAAGTGTCTATGTCTCTCGACTCAAGATATCAGCAAGAGAGAAGATCTAAGAGAAACTTAATTTTACTAAGGAATTGGAAGATGACTAGAGGACTAGTCACGAGGTAGAAGCCTTAGTTCAAAAGAGTACTCTTCGATCGATAATTCATTTTTAGATCTCTTGCATCTTAGTTTTAAAGGAGAATTTCAGAGTGACAACATTGACACACGTATCTGTTTGCCAATCTAGTTTTTCAAACATGATGCTAGGAATGACCTGGTGACCACGACGCGAGAGGAGGCTTCACGCCGCACGCCAGAAGCCAATTCATGCCTCTTACATATATATTATGATACTTTGTAGATATACATGAGTTTAATTAGATCATTATTATAATTTAAGATTATATATTCTCGATCTCACTTCTTGTGTTCTCGCATCGATCTCTTTTTGTTCAAGAATAATAAAATCGACAATCACTCGTGAATATTCTTTACAAAAGTCTAAGTCTTGAATAAGTATCTCTTAAAATTATATTTAAAAGGATTAATTTGTAGGTAAAAGATATAAAAAATTAATAAAAATATATACAATTAATCAAGGATTATTATATATTATATTATATTATAGTTATAATAAAAAGAAAGCAAAGTATGGGTCCCGATCCTTTATCGAAGAAAACAATAATGAGGAATTGAGGATGATCGACCCCAGAGGGCAGTAAATAAGTGTTTATTTTGTCTATGAAAGACTTTTTAATAATTAAGAATCTATTTATTTATTTCTTTGGTTTTGTATTTTAAAACCGTAACCTTTGACTCGTCGCCTTATGCATGTGATTTTTATCGAGGTTGATGTTATTCCATTAGTTGCACCTAAAGTTTTCCTTTTTTTTCTTCATAAATTATCATATCTTAAACATAAATATAACTTTATATATATATATATATATATATATATATATATATATATAAATAAGGAGATTTCGGTAAGGGTGAGTTTGGTTAGACGAAATAAAAAGAAAAATGGAATTGACGAAGTAATTATGAAATGAGTAATGAAATGAATGATCAATTGCATTTCTTTATTATGTTTGCTTTGTATAAGAAATGTAATTTCATCACATAACATTTTTAAAAAGAAATTTTTTATTAATATATTATAGTTTGATGGTAATTTTTTGTATCAAATTTTCATGTTATATAGATATTTCTAAATATATATTTACTTGCAGTTAGTTTATAATTTAATAAAAATTATAATAATTTATTTGATAACAAAGAAAAATTAAGCATAAAGAAGATTAAGAAAAATATCTTTATAGAAAATTATGAAAAATATTACTTTTTTTAAAATTATAGTTATGTTGGTAAAATAAAAAAAAGAAAGATTAAATTATAAATTTACATTCCATTCCTAGAATAAACGAGTTAAAAACACCACATCTTCAATGAATGAAAATGAGGGAATGACATTCCTTATAAAAGAGTCAATTACATTCCTAAGTGAGTAACAACCATGATTTTTCTCATTCTATCAGAATGATGTATTCCATTCCGTTTTTAGTTCATGCATACTAAACACAGCCCGAGTCTTTTGCAAAAAGAGTGAGTTTAACCGGTTTTACTTACGATTGTTTTCAAAGCATTTTTTTAGCCATTTCGATTGAATCACCGTAAGACTCGACCTCTGGACATCCCCTATGATAGACAAGTAATCTACACCATGAGGACATGGTTTTAAAAACAAATATAAGTGTTTCTGTTTAATATTTTATTAACAATAATAAAGGTTCTTTAAAATGATTGTTATTTGAAAGTTAAATTTTCATTTGTTCGTAACTATTATATTATATTTATAAAATTTATGGATTACATGTAACTTTTTACTTTTTTTCTTAAAAAATTATTTAAAATGCTAGTTACTAATCATGAATTTCTTTCGAACTATGTATGTGATTGAATGCCCAATTTTTTTATTTTTTTTATCTTTTTGGGGGATGAGAGAGACTTGAAGATAAAATCAATGAAAACCACACTTTTTTTTATTTTTCTAATTTATGTAATTTAATTACAACATCATCAGTCACACTTTTACTTTTTCACAATCATTTCAACTATGTAACTACCAACCACTTTAATTAGATTGTCTAATGTACATGTTTATTTTGAGGGGTAAAAACAGAGAACAATTTCATTATTAATAATTAATCTTGGTTCGAATAATTATAAGGGATGGATTGGTACACAATAATTTTTAGTTCTACATAATAAAAAACTATGTTTAGACTTTTATGCCCTCAAACACATAGATTTTTTTTAATCAGTTAGAAATAAGTTTCGGCATATAGGCATCACTCCTACCAACCAACCGAAATATATTATAAATCATTAAATTTCTTCAAGCAAGATGCTAGAAGAGAGGATTACAATACAAAAGTGGGATAATAAAATGGGTTACAATACCATATTGACCATACAAGACCATTACATTTAAATCTAAATTTGATCAAAGTGTAAAGAGTAGCCTTCATTTCTTCCAACACCAACGAAGCTGAGAACCTTTTCGTGTTAAACACTATGTTGTTGCGAGATTTCCATACAAACCAAAAAGTACTCACATTTCTCAAATACATAGATGAAAAATAAAGTTCATAATTAATGACAATCTTGTTTTAGAAGTGAAAATTTATTTTACGACAGACTAAAATAGTATAGTGGACAATAACACTATGTCCGCAAAAGTATTTGTTTAATGCATAATATACAAAACGGCTTCCTGGCTCTAAATTATATGTTTAAAGTCTATTAAAACATATATGCAGGAGTCATGTATGCGAAAGACTGATTTTGTATTATGTAAATGATTAAACTAAAAACTTACTTTAGACTATTTTTCGGTTTTAATCTAAGGAAATATTAAAGTACTTAACATATGTACCATATATTTACTTACATTTAATATGAATAAGAAAGCGAAAACATTAAATAACTAAAAATATATTACATTTAAATAGTGTGGTACTCGTGCAATGCAGCGGTATCGAATAAAGACTGCTCGATAACTTATTTGTTTTTGGTCCTCACGTAATACAGTGACAACGAATAATTTTCTTTTGGTAACATGTCTATTTTCTTATCTTTTTCTATTTTCTTTATTTTTATGTTCTCAATAAACTCTTTTATTAATTTTTAAAATAAATTTTGAGAACAATAAAATAAGAAAATAGGTCTCTACTTATAACATAATTAAGGTAAATTGCATGAAAATATAAAGCGTAAATTAGTAATTTGAAAATATTTAAAATTAAGATATTAAGAAAATAGAATAAACTAATTTGAAACTATTGATTATATGAGCTATTTAAAAAAATTAAAAATATATGTTTATAAATTCTGATTATAGGTTATTCAGGTTTATGAGTTCTACTTATACATATTTTTTTATAATTGAGTTAAAATATTTATTAAATGATAGAAAATACTTGAAATGAAAGGTTTGGTTATAAAAATATATTTTAATAATTAAGTTAATTTGTATTTTTTTTTTTGAAAAGCAGGTTAAGTTAATTTGTATTGACTTGATTTTCTTTAAATATAAAGGGTTTAGTTATTAAAATGGAATACAAGTATCTTATTAACTTTATTTAATAGTTACTTTATTTAATAGTTTCCATTTAGTTAATATGAGAGCTATTTAGTAATTTTAAAATACTTATAATTTAAGAGTTTAAGCAAAAGACATAAATATTTTATAATGTAGTATAGATATACGAGAGATGAATCAACTGTTTACGTGAAAGAATACAATATTCCTACTACTATATTACAAGAGATGAATCAATTGTTTACGTGAAAGAATCATTTCTCTTAATAAATATGTGAGTGTATAATACCTATGCTGGTGTTGCTAACCGTACATAAAAGTATGCTTTAAATATATTTATTTTTGATTTCTTAAAGTTTAATATTTAAATCATAAATTAGTACGGTTTTGCTTCGATTTACATATGCTCGGACTCTTTTCACACGCACCTCCAAGTTCAAGAAAATGCAACTCAAAGTCCTCACAAAACAAAGAAATGTATTAATTAAAATTATATAATAATTTGTATAATATTAAATAGACTCAACTTATTATAATTTTTATATATTTAATTAAGCAAATAGAGTTAAACAAGTATAGAAACTCTTGGGTATTACACCTTACATACCAAAACATGTGTAAGATTGGCTTTTGACACATATAGTATAATAAAAGTCTTTCACTAAATCAAATATTTAAAAGACTTTTTAAAAACATCACCAAATTTCATGAATTCTAGTAAATTTTATCAATATCTTGTAACTAGTGTAATTTAAATCTAGGATTTCAATCATCTATTAAGCAATTCTTGGAATCATTGCAGGAGGTTGGAAAAACAAATAAATAAAAGAAATTTCTAGAAGCTGTTATCGGGTGTGTGATTTGGTTCATTTGAAAGCATAGAATGAAGTGATGTTTAATGGTATTGGTAATAGACCTTCAATAATGATAGTTGCATATGAGGTACAGGCTATATTGTTTACTTAGATAAAATATAGAGCTAATTGTAACTCTTTATTATGTGCATTATGGTGTTGTAATCCTCTTTTATCTCTTTGATTGATGTATGTAAACTTTTCTAGCATCTTGCTAGTTTTTTAAGTATTAATATATTTTTCGAATGCAGGTGCGTGTGGCTGATTACCATACCGAAGCTCACTTCATTCGTATCTTCTTGCTGCTAAAAAAAGTAATTAATGAACAAAAAGACGTGAAATCAAGCATTCTAACTTTCTATTAATTTATCATTATCTTTTTATTATATGTAAGTAATTGTGTACAGTTATAGTTTATGCCAATTTTATTATATAGATGATAACTTAAAATGAAACATAAAAAAAAAGTTATTTGTATAAAAAAAAACAGAATTCCATAATCCATACATACAACAAAAGGCTTTCGACTAAAAAAAAAAAAACACGATGTGAATAATAAAGGTCGCCCCTCCCTATGAGTGAACGGTTGAACCCCATTTTCTTAAGAACGTACTACTTATTATTATTATTATGACTCACGGGTCATAATAATACCATACAAATGAGTACTTGGACTATGAATTCCAAAAAAAATCTATAATTAAAGATCATTTATTTCAAAAAAAAAAAAAACACAAACACACACACACACACACATATATATATATATATATATATATATATATATATATATAAAATAAGAATTGATA
>JAUEJL010061817.1:0-18288 GCA_032274825.1 Drosophyllum lusitanicum | reverse complement strand
GTGTTCTATGACTCGCATTCACACCGGATATCGTGAACGAAGGGATGAATGATCACTTATCTATAGGACCATTCTTTAGAATTGGTATTTGTCTTGGAAGACATACCCTATGCTAACTTGGGGACATACATGCCTTGCTAGAGGGCGCTCTATGTCGGTGCCAACTTTCGTAGGTGTGTCACGTACAAGTGGGAGTCTGTTGGATTATGCCCGCTGACACATACGAGTTGGTGAAATTGCTGATGAAGCAAGGTCCTATTGGGTCACACACCAAGTATTGGCTCCGGCATCACAACTCGTCAAAAGAGAGAGAAAACCAAAAATGGTTCTGGTGGGCCAAGGCACAACCATGCCCCTTTGGGGTACGCCCATGCCCAGACGCCAGGCATTAGCCCAAGTCGGGCGTGACTTGGGTGTGCCTGGTTGGGCTGGCACGCCCGTGCCTTCTCTGTAACAACACCTTTAACTAGTCTTTTATGGCTTGTTAAATGTGTGTTAAATTTTGTAACTGATCTAGCTTCATGAGCCACGACTTTTGAACTGATTTTTTAGTCATATAAGTGCCTAGTGGAGCTAACGAGTCATGGTTACTTGGCTTGTTGCTTGAAAAACATATAACTCTCTCATAGACACTTGAATACAAAGCATTGTGAGTTGTAGTGTGCAAAGCCTTGTGGTGGTGCTTTGGTAGACTTATCAACGCTCTAGCAAGTGGGAGCCAAGGAGCACTTGGTGTGGATTGCATTAGAGATACACTTGTTAGTTTATTAAGCTTCCAAGACTCAAGACCGGATCAAGGAGGAAGACTAGCTCAAGGGTAGACTTCTTCTTTCTTGTTATCTTTCCTTGTTGCTTTGTCATGTTTAGAGTTATGGTCCATTTGGTGTGTATTAGTGTGGTTCTTGAAAAATTGTTTTAAACTCTTTTATGCTTCCATTGCGTTTTCGTTGAACCACTAATACCCAACATTCTCTTAGTATGAAGTATCAACTGAGGATCAGCTAAGTGCTAAAGTACCAGCCGAAGGACATCAACTGAGGACAGCTGAGAAGAAAAGACCAAGTTTAGAAGGCCATCAACTGAGGAATTACAACTATCAGGTGAGCAATAACTTTGATCAGGTAATCATTTACAACTATCAGCTGAGCAATTGCTTTGATCAGCTGAGTGATGACTTTGATCAGCTGAGGCAACAAATTGATCAGCTGAGGCCAACTCACATCAGTTAAGTAAATCTTACAAACACGTATTTGTTTTCTATTAGCTTATCACCCTGAATGATTAGCTGAGCATTTTTTATCAACTGATCATCTAGGTTGTTTAGTTTACACATCTCCCAAGTCTAACGGTTGGTGAGCTGAGCATCTGTTATCAGCTGAGTCCTGTTTTGATCATGTGATCATCATCCCTTAGGCTGAGCAATCTTATTTTGTAACATAGTACTTTTTGTTAGCTGAGTGTGCAAAATGTAATATCAGCTCACTGTTTACTTTGTATTTATTCTTAAGTCAAAGGCAAAACATATCTTGTTCTATTATGCCTTTAGATCCTTCTTTGTAAAAGTTAAAGCACTTTTTGGATCAATTTCGAGACAAAAAGGTTAGATCTTTATACTCTGGAAAAGGATAAAGATATATTCGAAGAAAGGATCTAGAAGATCTGTCGAAAGCTAAAGTATCACGAAACTATGTCTTTGCTCTAGTGAAGTCAACAGAAGCTTCAATAATTATAATACGACAACCAAAAGGAAACCCAAAGCTACACCGCAAAGGTTAAGGTAGATAATATTATTTATTGCTAGTGGGTTATGCCTGTCAGAAAAGTATCTTTACCTTACGCCCACTTGTGTTAAAGTAGTATTACTTTTCACCTTCTATCTTTATAATATTATTATTCAGCTCCGTACCTACAAAGCCTCTTCTATAAATAGCCATGCATGTTGGACATGAAAAATACAACAATCTCATAAGTTGAGATCTACACGGTTCATTAAGAAAAGATTTTAGAAGCAAGTTCAAGCTTTTAAGCAAGAACTAGTTTTTAGAGGTAGAATCCTGTGTAGAAACAAACTTGTTCATGTATTGAACTTTTTTAAACATTAGTTGTTTAGAAATAGCTTATCTATGTGTTAGACAAATTAGTTGCCACCTTTTATTGTACTTAGAATTTCCTCTTCTAGTACATGTAATTTTTTATTCATAATCAATAAGAATTGTATAAAAGTATAATCGTGTGTCTTTAATTTAAAAATCTAGAGTTTATATTCAACCCCCTTCTACAAACATTTGTTGCTACGTACTTAATCTGATACTAACACATATACTTCAGAAATATCAAATTTTCAAGATGTGCTCGAAAGTAGAGACATTGTCATCAATAGAGTACACACGGATGGCAACTTGGCCGACTCGTTTACTAAATTGTTGTCGAAGGCTAAGCACGATGGCCACACATGTGCTATTGGGATATGATTTTATAGTGACTTGGGTTGAGTTTTGTTTTTCTAGTATTTGGATATATTTGTATTTGTATTGAGAACATTGAATAATATTGTATTTCTTATTGTATCGATTATTAAATGGTAATTTCGTAATATGCGTGTAGTGGATACTTTCTTTAAATCTTTACTATGCTTCAAATGTTTTATCACTTCCGTGAATGTTTGTACATTCTAAATGTCCATAATTAGTCATTCTTCAAGGGAAGGAAGTTTGAACTAAGACTGTGGGAAGGGGTTGGTCGTGTATTCAATGGTGATTAGATACAAGAGACGCAACACTTTGCATGTGCTTGAATGTTGTTTCAAGTGACTGAGCAACCCACACCTGAGTTAACTTCATGTTACTTGTCACAAATAACTTAGGATGATAATATCATTTCGTCCTTAGACTAGAGATACATGTGTTTTCATGACATTGGTTTAACTTGTTGTAATTTCTTTCAAATGCAGATCGTAACCGGTTGTTATATAGGGAGCTTTTTGGAAAAGTATTGCTAATGTAATGGGGCAATGATAGCGGATTAGTTGTAACTTGTATATTTTCATAAAAAGGATTTGTTCCTCTATTTAGAGAGATATACATGGGCCACTCGATGATTAGGCTCTAACACCAAAATGCATGGCGATGATCGAGTTGCAATGATAGTGGATTAGTTGCAACTTGTATATTTTCGACATAACCAATATTGATAAAAAATATACTTGTGAATGATCGGAGATTGATTGTACAAATTCTCATGTTCACATGAATATCACGAATAAAAGAATGATTGATCACTTATCTGTAGGGTCATCTCAAACCTATTAGGTTGAGATTTTGTACTAGTTAGGGATGAAATAACCCATGTTGACTTGGGGCAGGGATGCCTTCCTGTCTATGATCCCTACGAAAACAGTGTGTGATGTGGAAGTAGGAGTGTGTTGATCTATGCCTATTGATAAAATGTTTGTGTCTTCCTATTAAGATAGACGTTGGCTGGTATCACTGCTAATGTAGCACGGGCTTATTAGGTCACACTAAAGAATAATCCTGACAACACATTTGAGAAGGAGAAGGTCAAAGAATAAAAAATGGTTTGATTCTATGCTTCACAGCCATGAAGGATGTTCCAAGGGCAGTGTTGCACATAGCGTACACGAGTACTAACTAGTCCGTCATTAGTCATTGGAGCAATGCTCTTCACGGGCTATGAAAAGGTAGCAGAAGTGACACTTTCTTTTTATTAGACCTTTTGCTTGGTCCAATGAAATAGGTGGTTAGTGGCCGACCCAGGGAATTAATAAGGGAAATTAAGAGCTTTAAAAGAGGTCCCTAACATCTGCTTCATTTCTCTTGACCAACATGATAACTTGAGTGCATACTTGATAGTTAGAATAGTTCTAGAGTGTTGTGTGTGCAAGAGACTTTATTCCAAAAGAGAAAGTTTGGGGCTGTTCTAGAAAATCTCTCAGGTGTTGGGAGTTATCACAAAGCAACATAGAAATTGGGGTTCTTGTTGTTTGGTGTGGATTTCCATTAGGAGCGGAAAGCCATTTGTCAACCTCATCATCCCACAATGCATTTCGATCAACTACTTCTTGAGGATATAATATCTTCATTTCTCTTTTACTTTATTGCATTTTGTTTTGTAGTGATGATCCACCATTGGAACATGCTTGCGTGTGTGTTTCTTGATTTATTTTATGCATTCTTGTGTTAATTTTGTGTTGCTTCCGCTGTGTATGTTTGCTTGGTATGTTCAAAGTTGGCCTGAAAATTGAAAATTTTCAAAATTGGCATTGTGTATAAGGTGCTCACGAGTCATGAAGCCCACACAACCAGTCTCGTGGGGTGTTGGTCATGAAAGGTTTTTGACTAGTTCACAAGTCATGGAACTCATGGCATTCACAGGCCGTGTAAGCCGGCGAAGGACGTTAGGTCCTGAACCATCATGAATAGTATCTTTTGGTCCTTTTGAAAACAAATTATTTTCGGTTTTGGCCACTTTGGATTCTAGTTTTGAGAATCATCCGAAATTGTTGCGACACTTGTAAAGTCCCATATGTGTTTTGGTTCATATATTTATATGTATTGGGTTTGTATGGCATAAAATGCACAGACAATTTGGATATGTTTCAACTTCTAGAAGTCAGCCTACATAATTTGGATATGTTTCAATTTGTTCAAAGGATTAAAACTCTCAAACCAACGATTCGATAAGAAGATTTGAATGTCAAGATCTCTAGATTCAAAGTTATCCAAGTTATTTGTTCATCCAAGAGAATAGATAAGTTAGTTTGAATACTATATTAGAATAGCTTTTTAGTCAAATGTTTATCCGTAGGTACAAGTATATAAACTAACCTCATATATGTTTAGTGGTAATCTCGTACATCTAGAATACACCTTTGTTTGTGAAGACTTGGTTAGTCTGTCAATTACTTAAATAGTATTCCTGTATAGATTATTCATTGTTTTTGAGTTCATAAGTTGAAACCGTAAACAAGATTTGATCTTGATTTGTATTGAAAGTTTGAAATTATTAGTAACAACATTCGATTTAATTTGATTTTTTAAATATTATTAAATTACGTATTCCTTCCCCCTTCTACACGTATATTAGCTTGTTAATTACATTTTTGGGACGAAATTGCCACTTACGTTGACACTTTCACCTACGTTGACACTTTCACCGAGGTCAGGGCGTTGGACGTTGACATCACCTGTCACAATTTTTTAAAATTCTGAATTCTTTCGTGTTTTAATATTATTTTAATATTTTTTACTAATGTTTAAAATTTATTACTTTTTAAACCAACTAATGTATATCACAGATATCTTATCTAGTTAACACTTATACGACAAATAAAGTTATTATTATTTAAAAATACACGTACTAGTATAAAGATGTTGATATTATATTTGAATACTTTTGCACGTACCATATAAACACACATTCTACACCCTAGAGTCACAGACAATAACTCAACCACACTACCCATTTATACTAATCTAGCTCATAAGGATATCCAACACTACAAGAAAATTCTTTCTTAGTGAGAACTAAAATTTCGTCACTAAAAGCATAAACTGGTCACTAAGACTGTATTGACAAAAATTAAGGTTGTCATTTCGCACAATAAGTCTATCACAGTACAGACCAAAAGGAAAAGTAGTCAATAATAGTGACAAAAATAGAGTCTTCACTATGTTTCTAACAATTTATTTTCATCACTAAATCAATAAAGAGTAAAAAGCTAAAAGCTCACTTAATGAACAAAATAGTCGTCACTATTTCTATGACCAAAATAGTCTTCACTATCTTATGGCAAAAATAGTTGTCATTAGGCATTGATCTTAGATACCAAACAAGTGGTCACTTACATTGCATAATTAACAAAAATAGTTGTCATTATTTGACCATATTGGTTGCTAATGACAAAAATAATACTATTATTAAGATATAACGACAAATGCCCTTTTCTACCATAATTATTTCAATAGAGAGTCAGTCATTACAATTTATAAAATGCTACTCTAACACATATTAACAATTTACAATAATTTTTAATCTCTACGTATAGAAGTAACATCCTTGAAAATATAAATAAAAAAACTATTTAAGAAAAATGAATGTTTCAAGAAATTAATTAAAGTGAATGTTTCAACAAAAATATTATCACGTAGAAAAATGACAACCGGATAAAATGACAGTGTGCATCTCATTCTTGACACTTACGAAAAAAGATTAGCATTAGATGTAACGGGAAGACTGTAAAAGAAAAGGAAAGAACCTGATAAGCAACATCAAAACTTGGGCTGTAAGCACACCCATGAAGAAGCACAAACGATCCTTCTGTAGCTGCATGAATAAATAAACTTGGTTTTTAGTTTCAGATTCCTGATATCAAAGGTAAATCATAGCTCCTTTGACAGATTACACATTTTATGATGAAAATGGTATGCATTCATAAGAACTTTTGCTTGAGGGAAGTAAGGCTCAATTAGTGTTGCAGCAACTGGAAGGGAACAGGTGCTCGAGAGACCTTGAATGGTGGCAGCCTACACTGTATAGAAATTTTTTTAGTTGACAACATAAATTCTAAATTTTATACTTTCAAAAACAAGTCCTAAATTACCCTTTGTTCACAAAGTGCTGGATTATCTGCTCAAAACAAAAAATCAGCACGTGTAGTTTTGTTGAAAGCAGTCGATCCTTCAAATTTAAGAGACTGAATTTCGCAAATTAAGGTGAATAAAATCCATTAAAAACAACTATTATTACTCGCTAATGATATTGTTTGTGCATACTGCCTTCTTGTTTCCTGATTTTCTCCCATTTTCGGCATAATACTATAAAACTTTAAAAGGAAAGACTAGAATCTACACATAATTGATGCTAGGAAATGCATAGAAGTTGAAAACAGAGACAAGACAAATGGATTGCACTGTTAATAACTAGAATTGCTGTTAAACAGATCAGTTTTTCGGTTAAAAGAAGCTTCGAGTTGACATGTACAATCAAATGTAGGACCATTACTTCCTGCTTTACAAACTTAAAATTAATAAAATAATAAATTTTATATCCTTTTTTATCTTCTTTCTTTTATTTTCCTTTTTAATTTAAAAGCTAAGAACTATTTTCTTTAGCAATTGACAAACAAAGAAATACTTAAATGAGTGATTAATATTTTCATCACAACGTTATTAGCTTAATGACCAAAAAGCTTCGTCACTTATAAGTGGCCAAAGCTGCAATCATCACTAACCTGTCACTAAGTTATATCCAATATTATGACATACAATAGTGACGGATGAATGACCAACTCTTAGTTTCGTCACTAGTTTATAAGCAGTGACAACATTTGAGTGACAGCCTTTTTCTCTTGTCACTAATAGTTTTGCATAGTGACGAAAATATGATTCATCTCTAATTTTAGTCACTGACTCTATTTTTCTTGTAGTGTATCTAAACCGGTAAACGGATGATTTTCCCCATTCAAGTTACTCATAGTCATGAAGTATTTGTCTGATATGTACGCGGCCAAACCATTACACTCGTGGTCGTTTCTGAAACATCATCCTGACCATCGTTGATTAAAACCTATAAAAGGGAAGTGCTCTACTTTATTTACACTGTGATGGACCTAAGCAATTACTAAACTAATATTATGATAAAATTAATTTGGGTTACTAAAGTAATTAATGTTCGAATTGATAAATTCATAACATCCTTATTATTAAATTGAAACAAAATCATTAGAAAGTGACAAAAATGATTCTCTCAAGCCATGCAAGGATCAAATAGTCAAAAAGAATACATCACCCGTGGGAAAATAATTAAAAGCAGATATTGATATGATGAATTGCTTTATTTGTAATATCATTATGAGTAAACTACTTACAATTTTCATATATTGCTTTAGGGTTTCGGTCAAACAAAATCATTACATATTCTAAATCCTTTTGTTTTCCATTCTTTTTCTTAAAAGACAGGTACTGCATTTTAATTCCTTTATTTAATTTTTGTTCTGAAAGATCCATTTATAATTACTATACTTATCGATTGATGAAGTAGTAAAGTGGTATTTTATTATAAGATATTTAAGGGTAGTTTAGTAAATAGGTTAAGAAAACATGTATGAGAAATTGACATATTATGTAACACCCAAATTTATAAAAGTTAGTAAAATAAGATGTTAAGTAAAAATTGACTGAAACGAAAAAAAGTTATAAATTATAAAACGTTTTTAAATAATTATTCTAAAAATATCCTCGTTAGAATTTATGGATAGCGTATGGATGAGTTGTAAGTCGGAGAGGAAGACTAACATCTACCATTTGGGAATCAAGTGTTACTATTTTGAAGTTTGAGCTGTTAATGGATTAAATGAGTTCTTGGCTTAATTTTGATGTTGTTTGTTGAGAGTTTCCTGTTATAAAAGTGTTATAAGAGGTCTCAAGAAACATTTGTAAGTGTTAGGAGATGTTCGGGAATGGAATTACTTAGTTTTGGGTCGGATTTGTAGAGATGGTTGCGACACGTCCATAGTGTTCTTGCGATGCGATGCGTCGTGATGGTATGAACGCGATGCGTCGTGATGTTAGACGCGACGCATCCGGGTGTTCAAGAACAAGTTTTGTGGTTTTTACATGTTTTGACGCTTGGGCTTTAATTCCAAGTGGAAGTATGAATTAAAGGTATCGATGGGGGATAGTTACATATCTTAGACCATATGTGAATACCTCAACTTAGTACTTAGAGATATAAATTACTTGTACTTGTATGTATAAAATGCTAGAGTAAGATTTGTTATATGCACATGTGCATACATCTGTTAGATCTTTATTTGTAGAATTGAGATTGAATTTTGTTTAAAATGCTTTATGTGATTTGTTTCAAACTTAACCGAGTATAGGTGACTAATCTTGGTTGTAATAGGGTTACGTGTGCTTGCTATATGTAATTAGCTAGCCGACTTGTGGCTAGTAACTCTCTCATATTTGCAATTCAAAAGAAAGGTGACTTTACACCATATATGTCTATTACAGAGAGAGCCGGCTATTGTTCTTGTTTGATCCATCTCATTTCATCTTACTTCTTGTAAATCGGGTCATTTAATTGGTATTAGAGCCAATCCTTCATTGAATTGGTTCCATATGAGGTTGTTTTGATCCATATTTTGATCGAAAATCGAGTGTGTGTTGTGTGTGAAAAACCAAGAACACTGTGTCACCGTAAATCCATTTTTAGAGAGTAAATAGTTGTTTTTGTTTGTGTAATGGATTGATCAGTGTGCGAAAACTATTTTCGAGTCATTTGCAATTGATTTCAATCGATTTGGATAACATTTGAGTGAAGGACTATCAGATATTTGAAAGTATTCGTGTTCTTCGTCTTCTTCATCAAAACCATTAATTACATCGTGTTTTGATATGTTTTGTGTGGAAAAAGGATTAGGAGTTGTTCAAATACATAGGCGAATCAATTGAGATTGGAATCGTGTAAGTTAAACAACTTGGTTTGAGGATTGGATTGGTGTTCTTCCACAGTAAGAACAATTGAGAAATTATAACTGCCATTTTACAGAATTTGACACTTGCACGAGTTTCATAATTCAACCGAGTTCGGGTCTTGTCCGATTTCGGTCATAAAAGTTAACCTCAACCAAGTTTCCAAAATTTCATGTGTTGAGTGTCAAACCTATGTCCTAGTTTAACCGACATATAGTTTCAACCAATATCACAACTCTTAACCTAAATATAAGTCCAACCGAAATTTCATCAATCATTTTGACAAACAATCACGTGAATTTGAGAACACCAAGTATAACCGAATTCAACCCAAATTCTATCAAAAGCAATACACAAATTTCAACACATGATATTCATAACCGACATCCGGTTGTCATTACCAAGTTCGATAAGCAACCAAATTCGGTCAATACATTCGACCGAATTTTCAACCGAGTTTTTACCAAAATCTAATTCAACTGAAGGAATATCTTTTCCAATGAAGTAAAGATGTCAAACGACATACTTGCCATTGGTATGGATACTAAGTCCCCAGTCCTATACCGAGGAGAGTACAATGTTTGGAAAGGCAGGTTTATGGACTTTATCGATCACAACGATAAATACGGGGAGATGATGAAACAAAGTATCTTGGAAGGAGATGGTAAATTCTATAGAATTATCGAAGCTGACCCAGACAACAACCCACCCATCTTGGAAGAGAGAAGATTGAAAACTCCTGCTGAGCTAACAGCAGAGGAGAGAGAGCGTGACAAGGCTGATAAGTTGACATGTTACTACTTAAGACAAGGTATTTCTACAGAAATCTACTCCCAAATGGATAGCCTCACAACTACCAAAGAGATATTGGACGAGGTAAAGAAGCAGATGTAGGGAACCAATCAGAAAACCCTCATAATGTAAACCCTTCTGGTCAATACGTTTGATGGCTTCAAGCCAAGAGAGTCTAAACTGATGATTGATATATTTGGTGTTTCTGCAAACTGCTCAGTGAGTTAAGAAACCACCAGAGTCACATATCTGAGTTAGAAAAGAATGTGATCTTTCTTAACAGTCTAGGATTGGAATGGAGGGCACACGTGAAACTCTATAAACAGATGAACAAGAATTTAAAATCTGTGTCCTACCATGTGATTTATGAAGAGCTGAACCAGTACCAGGAGGACGTGTTACTAAATACCACTACAAAAGTTACAACTGATCCTCTAGCCCTGGTTGCTACGGAACACAAATCTAGAGATCATCCTTGATATTCAAGAGGAAAACAAGTTATGATGTCGGACTCAGATATCTCAGGTGATGATTCAGAGACGGAATTTGAAAATGTCATCGAAGCCATGTCATACATCACCAAAGCTTTTAAGAATCATTTTGGTAAGACCAACAACTATATGAGATGCACATCTGGGTCTCGCAAACAAGACAACTTCCGGGTAGAGAGGAAGCAATATGAGAAGCCTGAAGAACAGAAGGATGAAGAGCGTAAGTGTTACGATTGTGGTAGGACAGGGCACTACGTTAAAGACTGTAGGAAACCAAAGGTCAGAGATGGCACATAATATAAACAAAAGTTCAGGATATTGAAAAAAGAAATAGTATCGAAGGGCAATGATGGTCGAAGAAGACCAATTCCTCTAAGATACTGATTAGAGTGAAGAAGAAGAGGAGGCACAAGCTCAATTTTGCATCATGGCCAACTACGACTCTTCTGTGGATGAATGTGATGATGAAGCTGCTGAGGAAATCCTAGAACTTAATCTCTGAGGATGATGAAGGTGATAATGAGGTGAATGCAGATGGTGAGGAAAAAGTAAGTCTTGTGTATGCACAAACAGTAGTTGATCACATCTAGAAGAAAAAACTAAAAATTAAAACACTAAAAGCAGAAAGAAAACTTCAATGACACATCTATGAGGAATAGTCAATTGATGTCGAAAATACATCAAAAAATTTGAAGAGATAAAAATCTTATTGACTTGAAAGGAAAGCGAATTAAACAAACTCACAGCTGAAACAACTAAAACAATTCACAACTTGAAAACTGAAAACGTGAGTGTCAAAGAGGATTTTAAGCATTTGACAAAAGAGAGAGCTCAACTTTACACAAAAATCAAAAATATCGAAGATAAATTTGTGAAAGGGGGTCAAATAGATTAGACGATCTTCTTAAACAAATAATAAGACATTAAATTTTATAATCCATACTCATTTGAAGGTCTTGGTTTTGAAAACCCCCCACATTCTTGACAAAATAACTGCTAAACAACTTTACCATTTCGACAAAATGAGTGTAGGACTTACAGCTCGCATAGTGTTTGTTGGAGAGGCAGAGGAACTTGCAACTGAAGAGGTGAAAAGGAGTGAAACTACAAAAATGCAAAATCCTTTCGAGTATGAGAGCTTGAACAAAACATACAACTCTAACGAAGAACCCAAACTTGTATTGTCAAATGATTACTTCCGGCGTTACACGGATGCTAAAATGAAAGCATCAACATCATGTTTTGAAACCAAAACACAATCACGAGTGTATATTTCTCACTTGGAATTACAAAGAAGGTTTGAGAATATCAAAAAATGGTGTTATTTAAATCCTGAGTGACATCAATGCGTTGTTTTCACAAGATAAAATTGACGAACTTGAATTAGTAATTCAATTTTTATATAAATCCGCTGCTGCCATCAAATGTGAAACAACAACTTTCTTTGATTTTATCCCTACCATCTATTCGAATAAATGCTTTTCTTTTACACATGATAAAGGGGAAGATGTTCATGAATAGCTAGCACATGCTCAGTCAAGTATTAAGGGTCTAGAAGAAAGAATCTAAAAATCTGACACAAAGTGTCAAGAATACAAATCTGAAGTCATAAGACTTGAAAGTAACAAAGTTCAGTGGAACAATATGATAAATGAAATGAAATCAGATTTAAAAAGAAAAGAAAAAGGAAAAGAAACAGTTCAAACCACTTCTCCTCCCACATCTCCAAAGCAACAATATTCTTTTGACAATCTTTTTCCTTCCTCTACTGCTAATGTGGGTATGTCTTCAACTACATGAGTGAAGGAATTGGAGAAACCAAAGAGAGTATGCTGGAGGAAAGATGAACTGCGGAAAGAAGATTGTGGTGAAGGAACAACTGGAGCAAAGATAGAGAGTCTTGAAAATAAAAACAATTATAAGTTTCGTACTTTATATTCCAAGAAAACAATACAATGTAATTCCACTTTTGTTAATCCTATGCGTTCTTCTATTGAATTCTATTGCATGGGAGATGGTTGCCAAGAAGATCATTGCAAGTATCGGTGCGAATACAATACAGACCGAAAAAGATGTGGAATCAAACCAATTCCTCATTTCAAATCAGCATGTTCAAATCAAGAATTGGCTATTCAAATAACCAACAAAAGTTACAATATCCACTTTTGGCATAGAAAGAGATCAACCAATACTGCACAGAAGCGTTTACAGAATATGAACACGAGTCATTCACAAATGAATTTCCAAAGATTCAATAAGCGCAATTTTAAAGTTCCTTAGAAAACTCCACAATCAAATCAGAATCTGAAATACCAACCTGAAAAACCAAAGCAAATTTGGGTATAAAGGCGAGTAGAATACAAGAAACTTAAAGTTCAAATCAAACCACGTGTATCTGAATTTAGGTTGAAAAATGTGTTTAGCTATGACTTTTCATCAAATGCCTTACCACAAATTCACAAAGTTCAAAAGGTTCAAACGCACAACTTTTGAAAAACCAAAGGCAACAAATTCCTTAAAGAAAGTCAACACCATCTATGTAGAAGAATAAAATTCAAATCACAAATCAAATTCAACATTGGAAACCAAAGTCTGCATAGAAGCACATTCATACTGTTATAATTGATGTTAATATTAACCATGCTGATAAGCAAGGAACCATGCTGAAATGGGGACCTAAATTTTCTGATCTCTCCATGTGCAGGCGAATCATCTCTGGTACATGGAGTCCGGTTTCACCAAGCATATGACGGGCAACAAGGGTCTTCTCACAAACTTCGTTTCTAAGTACTCCGGGAATGTTTGTTTTGTGAATGACCACATTGCACCTATTCTAGGGTACGGAGATATAGAGAAGAAATTTGTGACAATCAAGAAGGTATCATACGTGAATGGGCTTGGTCACAATTTGTTCTAAATTGGAAAGGTTTATGATAAAGGATTAGAGGTAAATTTCATATCCAAGTCTTGTTCACTCCGTAAGGAAGCGGGGGATGAGATACTAAGTGCAACACAAAAGTCCAACTTGTATTCTATTGATCTGAACATGCTAGGCTCTAAGAAATCAATAAGTCTTATGTCCAAGGCCTCATCGGACCTGACATGGATGTGGCACAAGAAGCTATCTTATCTCAACTTTATGAACATTAATAAGATAGTTAAAGGAGATCTTGTGCATGGCATCCGGAAGTTCAAGTTTGAAAAGGAACATCTATGCGAGCATTGCGAGAAGGGGAAGATGAAATGTGCATCTCACAAAATCAAATAGATGTCTAGTACTTCAAAACCCTCACAACTCCTTCACATGGATCTCTATGGGCCAATGAGAGTACAAACTAAAAATGGGAAGAGGTATATCTTAATTATAGTGGTTGATTATTCGCGATATACCTGGGTCAAGATCTTGAGGTCGAAAGACAAAGCACCGGCTGTCATCATCAACTACCTCAAGAAAATTCAAAACCAAATGGGTCATTCTGTTGGTTTCATTAGTACTGACAATGGAACTGAATTCAAGAATAGGACTATTAATTCATATCTTGACACCGTGGGAACCTCACATCAATTTTTAGCTGCCTATACACCCGAACAAATAGAGTGGTTGTAAGAAACAAAGCTAGGCTAGTGGCTAAAGGGTATAATCAACAAGAGGGGAGAGATTATGATGAAACGTTTGCCCCTATAGCTCGAATTGAGGCTATTAGATTATTCCTAGCCCATGCAGCCTTTAGAGATTTTAAGGTTTTTCAAATGGGCTTGAAAATGACCAATTTGTATTATAAACCAGCATGAAGGATTTGTGGACCCTAGGAAACTTGATCATGTTTACATATTGGATAAAGCATTGTGTGGCCTGAAGCAAGCACTGAGGGCATGGTATGATGTATTATCTACCTATCTGATCGAAGAAGGATATTCCAAAGGACAAATCGACATAACTCTCTTCATAAATAAAATGGGAGATGACCACTTGTTAGTCCAGATTTACATAGATGATATTATCTTTGGCTCAACGAACCCTAAGTACAGTAGTGCATTTTCACAAACCATGACAAAACGCTTTGAAATGAGTATAATGGGAGAGATGAATTTCTTTCTTGGATTACAAATTAATTAAATGTCAAGTCGTATTTTCATAAATCAATCAAAATATATACATGATTTATTGTAAAGATTTGACATGTCAAATTCTTCACCATTTGCCAATCCTATGTCTTCTAAAACCAAGTTATCTGTTGATCTTGATGGGAAGGTAGTTGACATGAAGACATATAGAGGGATGATTGGCTTATCTCCTAGCAGTAAAAAAAATCCTTTTAGATACTTGAAAGGAACCCCAAACTTAGGTTTGTGGTATCCTAAAGACTCAGCCTTTGAGCTACATGCTTATTCAGATTCAAATTATGCTGGGTGTATGCTTGATAGGAAAAGTACATCTGGGAGTGTACACTTTCTGGGAGACAGACTAGTCTGCTGGTGTTCGAAGAAGTAGAATTGTGTGTCCACATCTACTGCAGAAGCAGAGTATGTAGCTCCTGCCAGTTGTTGCTCACAAAGTTTGTGGATAAGGATTCAACTTTGTGACTTTGGTCTGGAAATCAACAAGATCCCGATACTTTGTGACTCTGAGAGTGTCATTGCTATCACATGCAATACTGTGTATCATTCTAAGACAAAGCATATGTTGGAATCTGCCCACTGACACATGTAGGCCGGTATCACTACCGATGAAGCGCGGGCCTATTGGCTCACATGCCAAGTTACAATCTCGACAGCCTGCTATAAGTGGAACAAGTCAAAAGGGTCACTATCATGAAGGTTGCACCACAGGTCATGAAGCACCGTGCCCCCACGAGTCCCTTTCGGGCGGCACGGGTTGTGATACCTTTAGGCTTCACGGCCCGTGACGGGTCGTGAAGGTAGAAACTGAAGTGTCACTTTTATTTTATTAGACCATTTGATGGTCCATTCAATGGGAGAGCTTTGGCCGACCCAGGGGAGTCCTGGAGGCACCTTGTTGTCAATATAAGCCCTTGTCTTCCTTTTATTGCCACCTTTGACACTTTGTGCAATACACACACATAATAGAGCTCATACACTGAAGAGAGAGTGAGATTGTGGCTGCGCATTGGAGAGTTCAAGGCTATTCCAGAACCATCATCAAGTATTAGTACATTGGTTTTGGTTTGCTAGTACAAAGGGTTTACAAAGGAGCTTGGTGTGGACTTTCAAAGGAGCTTGGAGCCATTTGTTTCAAGCACATCCCAACCTCAACTAGTATAGCCGGATTTGGAGCTTAGGAATGGTATGATTTCTTCTTCCGTTGCATTCTTTTTGGTTGCATAAATTTTGGCAAAGTTCACCACCATTGGGATTTATTAGTTGTTGTTTTGAGTGTGTTTTTCTTGCTTTCGTTGCGTGCTCTTAGCCTTAGCGAATCCCGACAGTGGTATCAGAGCCATATTTGCAAGATGCTTGCACCATTGTGGCCAGAAAAACCGAATTATTGATTTTCAACATTCTGTCCGGTAGGTCTTCACAGGCTGTGAAGCTTGCTTCACAAGTCGTGAAGGCTACATGACCAGCCTCGTGGGGTGCTTGTCGTGAAGGGTTTTTTAACTGGTTCATGAGTCGTGGAGCGTACTATCTTCACAGGCCGTGAGGGGTTGTGAAGAGTAGTAGCTCGTGAAGCCATCCCGAACAGCAAGTTTTTTGTCCTTTTGAAAAAGAAAACAAATTCGGTTTTTAGCACTTAGATTTTGGTTTTTCGAGAATCTATTTTTTTGGCTTTTTTGCCTTTTAAAGCCCCATAAGTATCCTAATTATTGTATGTGTATGTATTGGGTGGTTTTGGAATAAAATGCATACATGCATACATATATTAAGTGTATATATGAATATGGATTTAAAAGTGTTTGGAATCCTAATGCATATGTTCAAGGTTTGTTCCAATGTGCCTTGAGTTTTGGGAGTAAACATAATTGCGATACTATTTTGCATGGTTTGGTGTGGCACACCATGCTTGTTTGTTTGTGGTTGTTTGTGAGCATTGGTAATTTGAGCCCATAGACCTTTGTGTGTTCTTTCGTTGTATTTATTTATTTCATTCATTTGGTGGTTCGTACAACAAAGGTTTGTAATAATTAATTTATTCGGTTTGTAAATTTATAATTTATTGTGGCTTGCAGTAGTTGTACATTAGCTTAGAATAGCAATTGTGGCTTGCATGCCATTTTTTTTTTCATATCTGAATGTAATTATGAAGAGAAGACCCGAAGCAACCATCGGGAGTCTTAGGAGACGTCTCGGCAATCACGGATCAGGAGGCCATTTGGAAGCAAGGGATCAAGTGGGAGCACACCGCAAAGTCTTTGGATGTTTCCTTAGTAGACTTTGTTCCCTCCGTTGGCTCATGGGGGAACACATAGGTTTTAGGGGCTCATTACTAGATTTTGTATGTGTGGTTGTTTATTAGTTTTGTTATATTTTTAGCGTGGTTGTTAGGATCTTCGGATGCTAGAAAATCCTTCAAATTAATAAAACTATAGAGTTTTCCTTAATTGCTTAACAAACTCTGCGCGCTCGGATGATTAACAAGAATATAAATTGTTTATATTCAAAGGTGGAAAATGTGTTTTGTCACTTATTTATTAAACGAAAAGAAAAGAGGTTTTTTAACCAGAAAAACAAAAGTCTCTTTTTTCTCAAACGTAAATCACACGCCATCCATAAGATGACTCTGTCCGAATCTAGCGAAACAAGGATTGGTTATTGAGCTTAGCCGAGCTAATTCTTGCGTAGCTATGTGGAAGATGAGTGTGGAAACTCGCATGGTTGGTTATCGAGCATAAATCGAGCCAACCATTGGGCTTGAGTACCATCGCGTACCTTTACGGGCGATTTACAATTCCAACTTAATACGGCTTGGTAATTGTCATGCCTTAACCGAGTTACCAAAGCGGCTTAACGAGGAATAGGTGTCGGAAGGGATCAAACATGCCAAACCGATACTATGAGTATCGAAGGATCCCGCAAGTGTCTAAGAGTTGTAATCTTGGATTGCAATTGGTAAAGCGTTTACCTGCCTAAACAGCTCCATGAAGTGATCCGTGGTAAACCCGTCATGTAGTGGAGTGAAATAAGGTTCTTAGCCCTTGTTGAATTAATTTGTTTTATTTAAACTATGGGGTAATTATTTAACAAGGATTAAAATATATCGAACTAACCATTTTGTGTGCTTTGCCTTCTTTTAGATGGCATCTACAAGCAACACCATGACACACATGTCACTCCGTCCATTATTGGAAAAAGAGAGACTCGTAGGAGTCAACTTCATGGATTGGCATAGACAATTGAGAATTGTCTTACGCCATGAAAGTAAGTTGTACGTCCTAGAGGAACCTCTTCCGGAGGCTCCTGCTACCACCGCTACGCGGGCCGTTAAGGACGCTTATGAAAAGCGCCTTAAGGACACCAATGAGGTGACTTGCCTCATGTTGACGACCATGAGT
>JAUEJL010061807.1:0-18290 GCA_032274825.1 Drosophyllum lusitanicum | reverse complement strand
TTGCCTGAAAACACAGCAACAACCGAATCAGTCTCGAATATATAAATATATCTTTCCACATATATTTATATCTTATATTCATGTAAATGGCTCAATATAATCATACAATTAATAATCCAATCTTATCCCAAACGAAACACAAACAAAACAAGTAATATCCTGAAACAGGCCCTGTCGCGCCGCGACCAACACATGCGTCGCGCCGCGACACTGTCGGATTTCGACTTCCGGATTTCTTCCATCGGATTTGAGTGTCGGTTTTCAAAAGAATCGGATTTCAGGGTCGGATTTGCACATTTGTCGGATTTCCAAGGTCGGTTTGGGATGTCTCGGATTCTTACAATCCGAATCAAAAGTATCGGATTTCTTGAAGGTCGCGCCGCGACACTTAGGCGTAGCGCCGCGACACACGGATTTCCAGACCATCTTCTTCCTTTTGTCGGATTTTCAGCCATCAACTCTCACATATTTCATATCCAACATATAATTTCTCAATTCAAAACACTTCTAACATACATATAACTTCATACAACATGCTATAAATCATTGTGAACACTTTTAATCAATTAAAACAACAAGATCATCAAAACCCATTTCATAACTTTCTTCATAAACCATCAATGGTGTTTCTCATTAAACACATGAAAACACAATCAAAACATAACCAAATAATCAGTAACATGTAAGGATCATCAGCTAACCTTTATTTCGAATTATGAATCACAAAATCTCTACTTTGAAATTTCAAGTTTCCTTCTTTTCTTCTTGTTCTTCTTTCCAGAGAACACACACACACTTTTTACTTTTCTTTCTTTTCTTTTGAGCAGGTGAATTCAATTTGCTACATATACACACACGTGTACCTCCAAACTTTCACTAACATGAGGTGTCCTCATTATACATGCATACACATACATAAATTCTCATACATACATATAATCACATACATGCATCCCATTACTTACATACATACATACTTTTTCTTTTCTTTCCATTTCCAGTAAACTAACATACAATTTTATACACATAATAAACTAAACCAATTAATTAATTTAATTATTCTCAAATAACTACTTAACCAAATAAATACAATTTAACACCAATACATACGCACCGCTAACCCGCTAATCAACTAGCCCGAGTTTGCGGGTGTTACAACAAGTTAATGTGTTGGTCGTTGGCGGGTCTTTTACAGATTAGTGGGTTATTAGAAGGTTGGTGAGTTGTAAATAGGTCAACGTGTTGGAAGACTAGCAGCAAAAACTCATAACTTTAAACATCAAGATCGTTTTTGTTTAATTTTTCATAAACTAAAATTATCAAGAATGTGGATTGTGAAGGTCTGCATGATAATTACATCAAAACATGGTTTATATATGAAAAATATAAGATCTATATAAATATTAAACAGGTTCGCTTGTCGACCCGCGAAATTTACTTATGGCCCTAAGTTGACCCAATTATTATACGTGCACACAAGTCAACCCAAAACGAACATGTTTTTTATACATATCAATCCAAACCCATTAATTTTCGTATCGTATCAAGAATTATCACCCTCATTAATTACCCTAAAGTACATGACTTTGATATTTGCTAACTGCTGATCAAACTTAACTAATCAAATAAAGGTTAATAGTTTCTAAATAATCAATATGTATGATAAGGTATATAATGTGTTTTTAAGGGAATGATTTCATATATATCCTTACAAACTTTCTTAATTACATATATATCTTTATAAAAATCAACATTACATTAATATCCTCTTAAACTCTCTAAACTATATGTCCTTATTCTTAGTTTAATACTAATTAAATCATTTAAAATTTGAAAAACATTAACCCTACTTTAATTTACAAGTAAAATATCTTAAATACCCTTCTTTTATTTTTTTTTCCTCTTTCTTCTCCACCCATCTAATCTAATAATCTTATTAAAAGAAAATGATGTATAATGTCATCATCTATTTTTTTTAAAAAATTCCACCAATCACAACACACCACTTCAAATAATTCTCTTAATTCAAGGAGCTTAGCACATCATCATATACAAACTATTATTCTTTATGCCCAACAAATTTTAAATATGGGGATGCTTATTAATCGGATAAATCAAACACAAGGAGAGATTGAATTAACTTTAAGATATAAACGTATTTAAAGGAGAATACATAAAAATCGGATAGTATAAACCTTCTAATTGTTATTTTTCAAAAAGTCAAACACAAGATTCATCTTTGCAACTCCTTGAATAGGTTTAGTTTCTTTATCTCAAGAACAAAACTTTGAATTGTTTCTATATTCAATTGATTGTTTGAAGAAGTAATTTTTATGGTTGTTTATATATTTAAAGTTGAGAAGACTGAATTTAAACTTACTGACTTATGTTTATATGCAGTTATATTCACATAACTGATTAATAAAAACCCTCATAGGTTGTGTAGTTATATAAATCATTCATTTAATTGAAAGGTTTATTGATAAAATGAAGAATTTTGAACAACAAAAGAGGCATTCAAATAGGCGATCAACGTTTTATCTATACATAATACATCTTAAGAAATCTTCAAATCCATATTTGTTTATGTATATTTATTATTATTTGTAATGTAATTCTTCGATTTTTAATTTACATATAGTAAAACGAAACAAGAGGTGTTAGCTCAAGGCACAATTATTAGAATTATTATTTGTTTTCCTTTTCTACTTATATTTTGACTTATATGTGCTCCGGTTATTACTGTATTGATTTTGGTATTGTTCATGAGGAGAATATATGCTTATTAATACGATATGCTTATTATTCTCACCTTTTATAATTAATTTTTATATATGTAAATTTCCTACTTCTTTGTTTGTTTTGCAATGATGATAAACAAAAGCCAAGGTCAATCTTTATCGAATATTGGATTGTTTTCTAGACGACCCGTTTTCACTCATGGACAATTATATGTGGCAGTTTCTCGAGTGAAAAGTAAGGAAGGTTTAAAAGTTTTAATTTGCGATGGTGAAAGCAACCCTACTAATAAAACCATGAATGTTGTTTATAAAAGGTTCTACAGAAAATCTAATGATAATCTTATGTATGAATTTCAAAATTCTGTAATGTTTACTCATTTCTTACGAGATTTTATATTCCTATTTATGTATTTTAATTATTTTTACTATACATATTAGTACTCTTTAAAACTATATAAATTTAAAATTAACTTACACGGGTCACTTAGCTAGTTTTATAATATATATCAATAACTAAGATAGACTACTTGCAAGAAATGTGTCATACTCGGAAGAGATTGTACTCCGTTTAAACATTATCCATGATTTAGTTCATTCTCACCAAGAAATCGTCTCATGGCCAAGAATCTTTAGGCCAATGATGGCAAGAGGGTATCAGATATGCATACGCATTTGCGGAATAAAATTAAAAAAAAAAGCAATAATTAATCAATTATTTAGCAAGTGAAAATTTTAATGGTATTTCATCCCGCCGAACATTTTTAACTTTTTATATACATGAAAACTCTCTCTTATTATTTTAAGAGACAATTAGATTAGATCTGTGTGATACATTGGGTTGGTTTTAAAAATAATGATAAATCTTAAATATCAATAAAAAGATGCTAAATAATTATAAAACATGAAAAAATAAAAATTTAAAAAATGGTGACATACAACGTCAACACCTATACCAGCGATAGAAGCGTCGACGCGATGTTGGGTGCAGACGTGATGACATAAACATGATATCATGATACGATAGTCATAATTGTATTTTATATACAAACTATCTATCATTATTTTTACAATTAGAGCAATAAGATCAAGTATTCACTGATTATAATTAAATAGAATTTAAAATGATAAAATTAAATATTTGGTTAAATATGACATTCGGAAATGTTATAAAGGTTAAATATAATATTTGTAAATTAAGGTGGACAAATATAATAATTTAAGGTTTAGGTGAGTCATTTATAAAACTTTTTTAATAATTTTGATCTAATTTTGACAAAAAAAATCGAAATTGGGATTCCATTTTAAATAAATAGATGGTCAGGATCGAGAAATTAATTTTTTTATTATATGAAAGGTTAAAATCAAATAATAAATTTGATGCGTTTTAGTCTTTTATTTATATTAGTTAATTATTCGGTCACTTATTAAAATTGATTCGGTCAAAGAAAATATATAATTTACTTACTTGGAATATAACTTTAATGGTTTTGTACCTTTTGTTTCATAAGTGTAAGAATCACCTCCATTTTTTTAGATGAAAACTTTTATTTATATAACCAATAACTATATATATATATATATTGAAAAGATCATTTAAGAACTGTTTTTATTACGGGTACCGTGAGAAACAATCTGAGTCATCCAATTCCCCTTTCTTCAATGCCATCATTCACCCATAAATTCATCTCATGCACCTTGTTTCACTCAATCCCTCCACACTCTCCATCCATGAATTTCACATACGAAATGAACGGCTAAAATTGGTTCTCACGGTACTCACAATAAAATCGGTTCTCAAATGAATCTTCCCATATATATATATATATATATATATATATAGAGAGAGAGAGAGAGAGAGAGATTATTAAGTATTAAAAGTTATTAAAAAATGATAATAAAAAATGAGTTTACATATGTAAATACTATAGTTTTCTATAACGACCTCCCTTTATCAAACTTACCATATTCGTCCTTTTGATAGTCAAAACTAAGGTTGGTATTTTTTTACCCAAGAAAAAAATGATACAAACTTGAAATGGGTTCAAAAATCCCGACATGAAAAAATTTGGGTCGTTTCGGGTCATGCCGACAACTTGATAGTGACCTGTCAAATGGAGAAATTGTAAAAGTTCTTTAAAATGGGAATTAAGGTGACGTTCGACTAGAAAACCTTAAAGCTTAGAAAACCTTAAAATGGGAATTAAGGTGACGTTCGACTAGAAAGCCTTTTGAATCCCACCCTTCTCGTTCTCATTATGAAGAATGTCGTTATCCCTGCTACCTTCTCTCTCTCTCTCTCTCTCATCTCTCGGTTTCAAGTCTCGTAGTCTCTCATGCACGGGACTTTGGTATTTTATTTGAGTTGTTTAAGGACATTATTGGTACCTAGTAAAAATATTGTACATCACATTGTTTATTAAATTCATTTATATAAATTGAAACAAAAAGTGAAATCAGAATTTGAATCAACTTAAAACGAACACCAAATGCAAAGTTCACATCGAATAGAAATGAAAATTAAATTTTAAAGTTCGAATCAAAACAAAAATCATTTTCAAAATCGGACTTAAACAAACAATGAATCCAAATATCAAAAACGAAAACCATATTTGAAAACAGTATTTGTCGAACACATTTGACGAGAAATGAGTCAACGAGACACAACACTACAGTAAATGGGTTGGCGCAAAATTTATACGAAAAACGAATCAATAACTTGCACCTGATAACTCGAAGCCTACTGGTATCATCCTTGGTCAAAATTGCGGTACCATCATCTCCTACTTTATGGGTATAGTTTGAAACTTTGAACGTCACAAGGACCTAAATGAAATAAACAATAGTTTATATATTGTATTGCAATAATGTCTTAATACGGGGCTTTTTTTTAAACTTTCCTAACTGCCAACCAAAAAGATTGTGTGGACACAATTGTGGTTCGGCGAATCACCTAATTTTACGTAATTCCATCTTCCAGAAAAAGCTTTTCTATATCCAAACAAACACCCAATCCTCACTTGTAACACAACCGTTCACAGCTGTACATGTCTCTAAACGTATCAAGTTTGCATCTGAAAAAGTGTTTTATTAAGGGCATTTTGATAATTACAGCCTGAAAGTTGTCGTTTAGCTTTCACAGCTGCGTGCATTACAGCCGTAGATAAAAAGATCGATGATGAATCGTACGGTCAATAATGGAAGTTTGACTGGTGTACGAAATGAGGCAAAGAATGAATGATTGAGCTTTTTCAGGTTTGACCTTTGACCAGGAAAAACAGTTTTAGAGAGAGAAACAGGGACAGATATAGAAAGAAAAAGAGGTGGGTTTTTGAGAGAGAGAAAGAAAAACGAGCATTTGTTTTAGAGAGAGAAAAGGAAGAAGAAGAAGAAGGTGGTGGTGGAGGAGGATTGCGTGTATTTTCGCAGTTTCCTCCTCCATTTTTTGAAGAAGGATTCGTGAAAGTGTTTTTGTTGTGGGATCCGGAGAGAAAGGGGAAATTAGGGTTTCAATTTGATCAAACACAATGAATGTGATGCGTCGTTTAAAGAGTATCGCCTCTGGTCGTACTTCCGTTTCGGATACGGTAGGTTTTTCATGATTCGATGATGAATTTCGTGTACCGTTGTTCGATCGATGAACGCTAATGTTTTCATTTGAATTTTTCTGAATCCCTTTTCAATTCAGTTACCGTAAGTTTCTATCGTTTTGCTTGATTCGATCTACTTTTTATAAAGATGGAATAAACTCGATTTTTTTTGTTGTTGTGTAATTTCGATTATTGGAAGCTAGAAATATGTTTGCTCCGTTGTCTTTTATCCAGTATTTATAGGTTCTTATTAAAATAATTTTCATGCAAATGATTAAATGAAACTTTTGATCGATGAAGCTTTACACTGTCAAAATCTTTCTATCCCTGTTTTTCGTATCCATTTAATCGGTCATTTTCAGATGTTTTTCTTGTGTTTTCTAATGAATCTTGTCTGCTGATGATCTTTTGTGGAACTTCAACATTTGTAGACTAATTTGTAGCTGCTGGTCTTTTTTATTATGATACAGTCATTGAAATTATTTTTATAAAAATGGTTTTTTTTTTGCTTATTGTATGTTTGTTTTTACTTTATTTGAGCTGCTGTTTGATCTCTCTCGCTATCAGTTTAATAATAAATTATTATTATTATTTATTATTTATTATTTATTATTATTACAGTATAATAAAAATCAACATCATCGTACTTTGTTTGTTTATGAGGATGTCAAAATCACAGGGCATATGATCGCCTAGATTCCGATGTTTTCCTTTGTTGAATGGAAATACAATCTGATCTTTATTCTCAAGAACATATTTGAAATTGACTTGGGAGCAACTTTGTTGCTCATATGTTGTGCACGTGTTACACACTGATACTCATGTATCAGCTTTTTTTTCTTTAACTATGTTAAGAAATGTTATTTCAGTCTGATAATTGGTGTGATTAGTATCTAAGATGCATATGATGAATGATTAAGGGAAAAGATTATAGTAAGTGATTATTAGTGTACATGTGTTTGATATTCTTATCATCGCCTTCCATTGTCTGTTCTTAGTTATTACTTTTTATCTTTTTACATCTATGTATGTGATGTAGTTAAAATTGTTTTTTATAGAGCGGAGATTCGAGCTGTAAAAGGAGAAACCAAGAATCTTTAAGTCAGCCTGGGAGTGCTAGGGCTCCAAAGATGACTGCTAGCACATCCAACGCTGCTGCTAAGCTTGGCAAGTCTGATTTTGACAATCTGCCCAAAGAAATGCATGGAATGAAAATTAAGGAAGACAAATCTGATGACAAGGTAATACATTCATTATTTCACTCTATATTGCAAGACAAGATTGTATTATATCGATTGTTATCCATACCATGAAATGTTTGTAAATTTGTATATGGTTATTTGTAAGCAGGATTTTGAAGCGACTCTTGTAAATGGTAATGGTACTGAAACAGGTCAAATTATTGTGACTTCAGTTGGTGGTCGAAATGGAAAACCAAAGCAGGTGATTGTCTTTTAAGTGGTTGTATCATGAATGTATTTGCTAGCTCGCCCTTTTTTCCTAGTAGGTAATAAAATATAAAAACACTGATTTGCCAATTTTTCAATATGTCGTGGTCCAGACATTCTCTTACATGGCGGAGCGTGTTGTTGGTACTGGTTCATTTGGTGTTGTCTTTCAGGTAATTGACATGTGATTCTCATTGGTTCAAAACCATATTGCTCCTTCAACTTTTTCATAAATTCTAACCGCATAACAATCATATCTTTTTCGCTTTCTCCTTTTCTTTTTCTTCAGGCCAAATGCCTTGAAACAGGTGAATCTGTTGCTATAAAGAAGGTTCTACAAGACAAAAGATACAAGAACAGGGAACTTCAAATTATGCGTTTACTGGACCATCCAAATGTTGTTCCATTGAAAAATTGTTTCTATTCAACAACAGACAAAAATGAAGTATACCTGAATGTTGTCTTGGAATATGTACCTGAAACGGTCTATAGGATGTCAAGGCACTATGTCAGGATGAATCAACACATGCCTATGCTATATGTACAGTTGTACACATATCAGGTAAGGCTTTTACTTACTTTTTTGCTCTTGCTTGAGTGTACACAACCGCAAATTGATTAACTCTCTCATTTCATATTTCATCTTTCTTCAGATATGCCGTGGTCTTAATTACATTCACAACGTAATCGGTGTATGCCATCGTGATATTAAGCCACAAAATTTATTGGTAAGATCTACTAGCATATAAATAAGCTCACTTGCGTATATTGATCTCGTTGACGATGTATTAATATGTGAATACCCTTGTTGCGAGCAGGTTAATCCACAAACTCATCAGCTAAAACTATGTGATTTTGGAAGTGCAAAGATGTTGGTAAGTTACTAAACTCTTTGGAGTTACGAATGCATCTATATTGATGTCAGGTATTTGAGATTCTATTGTGCAACTGCAGGTACCTGGGGAACCAAATATTTCATATATTTGTTCCAGATATTATAGGGCCCCTGAATTGATATTTGGAGCGACAGAATACACCAATGCAATTGACATGTGGTCCGCAGGTTGTGTTTTGGCTGAGCTACTCCTTGGACAGGTGGGAACTTGATTCTAATTTCTTTGGCCCTTAAAAGAGTTATTGAATGTTTATTAATTTTGTCCAAGTCTATCTCTGAAGATTAAACAAATTGGATGCTACATTACCCATCAACATTATCTGCTATTATTAAATTCCAATATCACACTTGTTTTAATCCATACAAGTAATTCATTATTGCAGCCTCTTTTCCCTGGTGAAAGTGGTGTAGATCAACTGGTAGAGATAATTAAGGTACATAATCTCATACACTTTTATCATCCTGTCTTCGCAAATTTTCTAATCTGCAACTCTTTCTTACAACCATCTTTTATTTCGTTTAGATTTTGGGGACACCAACGCGTGAGGAAATCAAGTGCATGAATCCTCATTACACGGAGTTTAAGTTCCCACAGATCAAGGCTCATCCATGGCATAAGGTTTGTTCATAACAATACAAGATTTGTAATAATATTTCGTTTGATTCGAGGATGATAATTTGAACCTACTTATGTACGATATTATCTAATAAGTTTTGGACTCCTAGGAGGATATGTGTGTGTGTGCGTGCGTGCATATGCTATCAGTCCCTATAAATAATTGAAACTTTATGGTAAACTGTTGTTGATTGGGCACTGAAAGTTACCTGGTATGAGTCATTGCCCATTTTGTCACGCGCATTAATTTTTAACGGGTGCTTGTACTGAAAAACTTTTTCAAAGATTAATCAAGAATTTCATTTTTGAATTATCTGTTCAGATCTTTAAAAAGCACATGCCATCTGAAGGAATTGATCTCGTATCTCGTCTGCTACAGTACTCACCAAAGCTGCGATGTAGCGCTGTAAGTGAATGATGTTTCTTGTTTTCATATCATGAATTGTATTTCTACAACAAACACTCGGTATAAATATTTTGATCTACAGTTGGAGGCCTGCACTCACCCATTCTTTGATGAGCTAAGGGACCCAAGTACAACTCTGCCAAATGGCAAACCCCTCCCTCCCCTATTTAACTTCACACCACAAGGTATGCTCACTGCTGTTGGTCTTTTTCCATATCTTAATCTCTGCAAATGATATGGTATTCATAATAATTTATTAATCCTTCTTACAGAGATTGCTCACGCATCTCCAGAACTACTTCAACGGTTGATACCTGAACATGCCCGCCAATAAATAATGTAATGAGAGTCTTGTCCATAGGCGTACTGAAATTCGGGTTTTTGAACACTTGCCCATAATACTCATTATACTTGGCTCTTTCTGTCATTTCGCGAGCTACAGTATCTAATCAAGTTCTTTCACTGAGGTTGCAAATGGAGGTCGCTATATATTTTAACCTTAACAAACCAACCAGGGGATTATTATGTCATCCGCGTATAGATATGGTGTAACTAAGTTTGATTCGAATTGATGGATTGCTTACAACATGGAAAGTTTACTTCTAATGAATTTGATTATTTCGTTTTTTCTTTTAACTCGCAATATCAATGAGCTTACAACATGCCTATCTAACGCGATGTTCTTGTCACTTGCAACTACCATAAGTAATTTCTTTTCTGATTAGTGAGTAATTTTGTAACTTGATCATTAATTGAATTTAATTTTGAAATCAAATCCTCTTTCTAAGCATACTAGGTTAGAGGCCTACGTACTACACGGGTTGTTTATAAACAGTAAAAACTTTAAAAGTTATATGAAATAATTATTATAAGTAAATGAAATAAAAAAGTTATTATAATTTTGATGAAACTTCTTGTAAGTAAATGATATGGGTATATGCATTTAAAAAGAATAAAGCGTATCGAATACAAGAAAAAGCGAATATAAACCTCCAGCTTTGGATAGGGAGTTCTTTGGTTTTTAGAGCAGCACAATTTTATTGACACCATTTATAGTGACTACTGTTTTGCTTTCTAGTTTCTATAGTGTATGCCCTCCCACAGTCCTACGTGGTGATTTAAGCTTCCTCTCGTTTCAGGTGTTAAAAGGAAATTAAATCAATAAGAATACATAAAATAAAGGAAACAATTTTCTTCAAGTATAGACATACTTTGAAAGGCTTGTGATCCTACTTTTTCTAGGTTCTTTCATAACATAAAGTCATCTAAACAACAGCTTTTAGCGAGGATACATGATAGAAGAAATTGTTCTATTTCCAAACTTTACCTTCGAAAAGCGCTCGGTGGTAGAGCGATCGGCTGTTAACCGATTGGTCGTAGGTTTGAAGTTTTTGAAAATCACCGTCAACACCCCGGTGTAGGTCCGGGATACTCCTTTGTTCCATAGCCCTTGGGCTATTTAAAACTATCCAATTAAGAGGTGGCTCTCGGCCGGAGTTTATATTAAGTTAAATTTGAGAGCAATAAAACTCTATGAAAAGATGGTGGTTCAATTTGAAGTCAGTATTTATAAAATCTATTCCTATCTAACGGAACACTTTAGGATCAAATGACAAAGGCATTGTTGAGAAAAAGATGGCTTTTCCTGGATGAAATGCAAATTGGATTAATAGAACAGGAGAAATTAATGAAACAGATGATGGAGTATAATTAATGAAACAAATGACATAGACGATGAATCAATGCAAGAATATTTGAATGACCAAGTAAGGAACGGGTTTTTTAGATTTCTTAATATATATCTGGTTTTTTATTATGCGTAACCTTGGAGATTATATATTATGTATATGGAGTTTATGCATCTATGACAATTTTCCTAAAATTGTATCACGTTAAGTGAGTTTTTGCAATTGAGATATATGTTTAGACTATATGATGTAAGCTGTTTATTTGTTTATTTCTTTTGTAGGTTAGTAGCAGTAGATAAACTTTTAACGTACAACTCAAATGAAATTAGTTATTAATAATTTCTTGGCATTTTTTTAAGTTTGGGCATGAATGGCAGCATAGTAGCATAAAGGAAGCGAAATTTCATAATTTGTAACATAACTGTAGGTTCTAAGCATACTATTTCAGTATTTTGCTTTGTAAATATGCAAATGATAGTTTCTTAGCTACAAGTCTGATATATGTACACTTATTGTAGTGCATTTACTACAATTGCAACTATGAGGTGTGTGTTGTTTGGGAAAAAGATTAATGGGATGCTTATGAAATCTGGATGTGAACTTTAACATTAAGTATAAAAAATGCAATTGAAGATGCATACTTTAAAGTTCAAATGTAGGTCTCTTTAAATTGTTATAGTGCAGAGGAAAGAGATCTTTTATAGTTGTTTACTATATTGTTGTCAAACTATTCATGTCCAGTTAATTTTTTATTACTTAGGGTCATGGTTCAAAATAACGTAAGGCGCGGCGTGGCGGCGAGGTCAAGCCTTAAGCTTTAGAAGACATGTCGAGCCATAACGTTTTTTATGACGGCATTTAAGGTGACAATTTTGTATATATTTTATAAATATTTATATCCAATTTATCATTATTAATATAGAAATTACACAAAGTTGCACAAATTAGGAGCAAAGTAACATATACAAACTACAAATTACACAAAGTTGCACAAATTGGCGCGTAAAGGCGTGCCTTATGTCGCCTTGTCTTACGCCACGTCTAACCCCACCGCCAAGGGCTATCTCTTAACGGCGGAGTCGCGCCATGGCGGCCCTGCTTAGGGTGTCAAATCTAATGGCTAGACTTTTATTAACTCAATTTATGACTACCACAGGCCCACAGCTTTTTATTGAAAAGATTTTATATTAACTGGATTATGTATGTTAACATAGGTTGAAAAAGGATAGTTATTATGAGTTTTTGGTTTGAATGATTGTTGCTTTTGTTTTGGAATTGGAAATTAGAAATATTACTCCTTTGCTAATCAAAGGAATATAATTGGAAAATTATTAATGTAAAACTATGTCATGTATACAAGAATGGAGTTCTTTTTCTTTTGTGATATAATTATAATTGAGATGTGATTAACAAAAGTGCTGCACTCTTTGCTACTTGCAAATTGTGTTAAAAAGGAGACCCAACAAGTTTGTATTGGTCTCTGGTTTGGTTAATTGGTAATAAATTTTTAAAGTTAAAAAAAAATATAGAGATAAATATACTGGTGTATTAGAAAAGTAGCCCCATGTTTATTGTCATTTTCCTGGGTGAGTATCAAGACTTGGTTTAACTAACTAAAAGTTAATGTTGTCTTAGCCTCTTAGGATTCTTTGATTTGCAAGAATTTCCAATTTACCTCTTATAACTACTTCATTTTGGGGTGCCTTAAGTATGGTCTTTGATGGTATTTTGATTTTAATGCTGATGTGCAGAGTTCAGACATGAGAAGTCTGTAAGTAGATGTTTAATTAGGTCATCGTGTCAAATTGGTCTAAAAATAAAACTTGAATCTCAGGTAGAAGTTCTTCTTCGGAATTGGTGGATCATAAAAAAAAGAAGCCATTGAGTTTTAATCTACAGATAGGGAAGTTTCATAAATAATATAAAAAAAGAGAAGGAAAAATATTCATATTAAATAAAAATCAATAAAATAAGTAAATAAAAAGAAGTAGAAGAACTCCGTCTTTCATGGCCACATATTTTTCCAGTTTTAGTGATTCATCAAAAAGTTAGAGAATAGACCTCGGATCAGGGGAAAGAATCAATGGATAGCTTGAGGGGGGAAGATTGACGCGATTCCATCTCCAACCTCTATTTGTAATTAGGGTTTAGACCGAGAAATCGCTTGACGAAAGGCACTGGTATATTCTCTTCGAATCATTTATGTGTGCGCCTTCTTCAATGAAAAGCATATTTTTTTTCTTGCACTGATAGGAAGAGGTATGTCGAAAGTGTTTGACGAGAACCAAAACATTTACTTAATTGATTTTAAACCCTAGTTTCAATTATTTATGCTCTCTGCAGAGATAAGAAAGACGATGTGAAGTATTAAAACCCCTAATTTCAATAACTAGGGCTGACAGGAGAAGCGAAGGGGAGAGCAGGAACATAGAACTCAGGGGAAGGGAGATAGGAGCGTCGATAGAAACCCTGAAGAGACATAGACATGTGGCAACATAATGGGACGGGTTAATGGGCAGGAAAAGCAAAAAGAAATGTTTTAGAAAAGTGTCAAGTGTCCACTTATTTACTTATTTATTCGAGAAGAGAAATACAATTTGTTACGATTTAAATAACTAATTTGTTACGATTTAAATAACTGATTGTATTCCCTTTAAAAAAACTTATCTTTTTTATGATAAAAATAAACTATTCATGTCATAAATCCATCTATATCTATTTTCTGTCATTATGCTTCAAAAATGCCTGCGTTCCTGGCTACTTGTAGCTCAGTAATCCTTTTTCGATATCCATCTTCAGATCCCGATCTTTGTTGCTTCTCATACAGTATAAGAGGAACCCACAAAAATGAAATTTGTCTACAGCTTTGCTTACCAATAATCTCCACAAGAACAAACTCCTGCTTTGAAGTGATGAAACCGATTCGAATCTCTTAAAATTAGAAGCCGCCCATAAACACTTGATATGAACTTCATTGCAGTATGACAATCGCCACAAACTCTGAGATTCTTATAGACACGTATAGGGGTCCCATTTGGCAATTCCAATAGCCCAAAAGCCACTGCTAACTTCTCACTGTGATAAGCAAGACCAAGTTCTTTACCTTCTTCATCAATATTATGCAACGCGAAATTCATATCTGGGACATAACCGGCTTCTCTAATCGACATCATAATCTCATCAATCTTCAAATATATCAAACTTGACTTTTCATGTCTTCTATCTTCAGACATAAACGAGTGAACTTTACTATTGATTTCCATCCAACTGTAGCCTGGTTCCTTATTTACACCTCTTGATTTCATTAGCCTTCGAATTCTTGCAGAATCTTCCCATTGACCAGTTGAAGAGTACAAGTTTGACAGCATAATGTATGGGACAGCATCTTGAGGTTCCAATTCGAAAAGGGCATTTGCCGCCTTCTCTGCAAGCTCGATTTTTCCATGCACCCTGCAAGCAGAAAGCAATGCTTTCCATACAGTTGCATCGGGTTCAACCACCATGTTGTTTAGTAGCTCAACCGCCTCGTCTATCTTCCCTGATCGCCCTAAAAGGTCAATCATACAAGCGTAGTGATCTTGACCGGGCTTTATTTGGTAAATGTTGATCATTGAGTCAAAGTATTGACGGGCTTGATCCACGAGCCCAGCATGACTACAAGCAAATAGCAACCCGATGAAAGTTATGAAGTCAGGTTTTATGCTGTTTTCGATCATTTCGTTGTAAAACACCAACGATTCTTTAGATTTACCATTTTTAGCATATCCCGTGATTAGCGCCGTCCATGATATCACGTTCTTGATATCCATTGAAGAAAAAACTTTGTTAGCATCTTCTATACATCCGCAGTTTGTATACATAGTCACAAGAGAGTTATCAACCGACAAAGATGAAAGTAAACCTGATTTGATGAAATTGGCATGAACTTGTTGTCCAAAATCAAGAACGGTGAGTTCTGCACACGAACTCAAGATGCTCGCGGTGACAATTTGGTCTGGTTTTATTCCTGATATTCTCATTTCACAGAATAATTTGAGAGCTTTTTCGTGAGCCCCGTTGTGAGTATAGCCAGTGACTAACGAAGTCCATGAAACAACGTCTTTTTCTTCCATGTTATTGAACACCTCAAAAGCACACGATAAATCTCCCATTTTGGCATACATGTCCACTAGAGCATTACTTACTAGCATGTATCCTTTAAACCCAGTTTTCACAGCCATACAATGGACGGACTTTGAACAATTTAAGGATTTAGCATCGTTTAATGAAGCAAAACAGTTTAACACAGATGGGTATGTGAAATCATCTATTTTCATGTTCTTGGTGTGCATTTTCTTGAATAAAAGAAGTGCGTCCTGTTTAAAACCTTGCCTCACACACCCAACTATCATGGAGTTCCAAGAAACAACATCATCAACTTCCATGGATTCCAATGCAATCCTAGCATCGTTCAATTTCCCACATTTCGAATACAAGTCAACTAATGCACTTTCTACAAACACATTAGCAGAAAAACCACCCTTCACTATGCAACCATGCACCTGCACACCGAACCTAAAAGCCAAGATTTCACCACAAGCGGTTAAAACACTAGGAAAAGTATACTGGTTAGCCTCGATTCCTTCAGCTCTCATGTCACGAAAGCACTCAATTGCTCCAAGTTGGTCCTGATTTCGTGAGAATCCAGTTATCATTGCTGTCCATGTAACATGATTCTTGCCATAAGACATCATCTTGAACAGACATTTGGCTTCAGACACCCTTCTGCATTGTGCATACATGTCAACAAGTCCAGTCACCACAAAAACATTTGCATCAAACTGAGTTTTAATCACGTACCCATGAACTTGCTCCCCTCTTGACAACAACCCGTTTGTTGAACACATCCTAAGAATACTCCCTAACGTAAACTGGCTTGGGTTGTAACCTTCGTATTGCATTTCATAAAACAGTCTCGTTGTTTCATGTTCAAATCCTAGTTTACTGTATCCAGAAATTAGCGAAGACCATGTAATGGAACTCTTCTTTGGAGTTTGATTAAATAACTTATGAGCATCGGTTACATTTCCAGAATTAGCATAACCCGCAATCATGGTGTTCCAAGTAAAGTCATCTTTCTCAGGCATTTCATCGAACAGGTTTTGTGCTTCATTGATTCGACCTGACTTGCATAGCTCATTTAGCTTCTGATTCGAGTAGTAGACCGGTGCTGTTACGGGTTTCATTGAGTTAGCAGTTTTGTGAAAATTCGGCGCAAATACTACCCACCCATGTCGACGATAACAAGCCTTGTGTGAAATAAACATGTAAATTCGTTTATGTTTGAACATAACACCACCCAAAAATCAAATCTTTTGGATACTAGTCTTTAATTTCTTTACACACACAAACCCAATTCGTCAGTTCTCACTTCATCGTCGACTATCTAATGTCGCCCGTCAAACATACGACATATCTTTCGCATTCACTTTTGCTTTTGAACGTTGTTTTTTTTTTAAACAGCAAAAGGTCCAAAAGCAAAGAGCTTCGGCATGGTCATTACCTTCGCTTAAGGACTAGAAAATTTTATTAAGCAAACACATCTAGCAAGATAATAGAGAACAAGGTACAGAGAACAAAAAACATCGTGAAATACACATAAGACTAAACTGAAGTACATCAAAAACAAGACGATGGAAAATAACACTACTCTATCCAACTTCTGTTAAACTCTTAAATCCCCGATCGTTGGTTGAACCAAAAGAATGTTGTCGCTTGTACTTGACAAAACATCATTTCTTCTTTTCCTTGAGCTGTGAAAGAAAATACCTTTCCATTTCTTGCTTTCCAAATTGTCCAAAAGAAAGTGAATAGAATCCCCGATCGTTGCTTTTGAATGTTGTAAGTTGTAACTTTTAAAAGGTGTTCTTGAGTTTTATTGAAAAAAAAGAAATGGAAGGATTTGGAGGGAGAGTTTAAGCTTATTTTAATCTCAAATCTATGATCCCAATTTTAGAAAGATTTGAAAGGAAATGATTTCCTTTCCTTCTCTTGTTAAACTCGAGAACAGAGCGTAAAGTGTATATATGTATTTATACTTGTATTTATGTATTTGGCACAAGGCCCGTCAGTTAGCCTTAACCCACATGTATTATTATTTATAGTGGTGATTGTATGAGTTTTAAGATAGAAAAATAATTATTAACATGGTATCAGAGCAAGTCTAATTACCTTTCTTTTTGCTCCCGTATCCTCTCCCCACATTCTCTAGGGCCAGCTACCCCCTCTCTGTCTCATCTTCTTCTCTTCACCGCCACTCTCAGGTGGGTCTTCTTCCTTTAGTCGACTTCCATGGCTACAGAAAAACCATATGGGATTACAAATATCAAAGCGTATATCCCATTGCAACTAGATCTGGACGAGTTAAACTATGATGCTTGGAACGAGTTATTTCAAACACACTGCATAAGCTTCGGGGTGATTCACCACATTGATGGTTCTACTGACCAACAACGTGATGATCTCGAGTGGTCGAAATTGGATTCAATCGTGAAGCTTTGGATATACGGTACAATTTCTAAATCACTTCTCACCATGATTCTTAAGAAGAATTCTACTGCATGAGATGTGTAACGTCCCAAAAAAAATTAGGTAACACATTCATTCATAAATAGATGTTGATAAGGTATTCGCGTGTCAATTGTTAATTGAATTGTACACAACATTCATAAAATTACATCCCTCATAATTGTTTGTTACTGAAACTATTAATATTAAAACTGAATCATTAAAGCCGCGAAAGCAGTTGGAAATGAGCTATCAACGCAGAACTGGAGCCCCGTCGTAGTCATCCCCTGAAAAGAGTTAAAACAACAACTGTAAGCCCAAGGCTTAGCGAGTATACTACTTACAACCCAAAATAGATCATAT
>JAUEJL010061796.1:0-18293 GCA_032274825.1 Drosophyllum lusitanicum | reverse complement strand
AAGGTCAAATTCAGTTTGACCCGTATTTGACCAATTTTGACCCATTTGAGCCAAAATTCAAAACTCAATCAAGATCATAACTTTAATCCTTGAAATTGATTCCTATGTACTTAGAAATGATATAGGAACTTATTTGAGTCATAAATTTCCGTTCTTAATTGCTAAATCAAATAACCCACTTAAAACCTAAAATTTCAAGTATTGAAGAACACAAGTATGAACAAGGAAGCATATGAGCTTACAAGGATCAAATGATGATGAAGAACAACTTGTGGGACTGATATGAACCTTAATTTTCTGCTAGAACAAAGAGTAATGAGATTTCTTTCAAAAACCCAAAAATCAAGAAATGAAGAACAACAAGGAGATGAAGCTTACAAGGATGGAGATGATGAATATGGGCTGATTTCAAGTTGATTACTTGCTGGAATTCAGAGCTTGTTGGATCCCTCCTTGATCTTCTTCTTCAATTTGCAAGAACACAAAGAAAGAAGCTTGAGTGTGTGTGTGTCTATTAACATACGTGTGTGTAGCTGTGTATCAAAGGAAGGACTAATTTGTGGGTAAATATTATCCACAAGAGGGTATTTTTTTTCCCTTTTCAACTTACAACTTGTCTCTCGTTTACCCGTTTCAACTAACGAGGATATTTTCGGAATCCTCGTTTCAAACCGTTCGATATTTTAAAATATTTATCTAGTTTTATTAATATTTTAATAACCTCATTTCTTTATTATTTTCATACTTTATATCATTAACTAAAAAATATATATTTAATTTAATTTATTTAAATATTCGACATACCACGTTCGCACACATTTAGGCCCAATTTGAGGATGTTACACCTTGTTATCCTGCATGGAATCTATCTCGCTTTCCATTGCCTCTCTCCGCTTGGTAGACTCAGGGCCCGCCATTGCTTCTTGGTAGCTGGTGGGTTCATCTTCATCCACCAATACCTCATTATCCTCGGATATGAGAAACCCATATCTCTCTGCCTCTTGATGAGCTCTACCAGATTTAAGTGGAGTAGATAATGGAATTGTGTGAGGTACCGCAGCTTTTCCTTGCTCAGTTTCAACAGATGATGGTTGAGTGCTAGTGCCAACATCAAGTTCTTTATCGGTTGATCCTTGAACTTCTTCAACCTCGATTTCCTTTTATCTCGGTACATTGTGTAACATCCCATAATGGGCTTAGTTGTACCATATGTTGGTACAATTGTAACCTTGCGAATTAAATAAGAAATGGTAAATTAAATAATGAAGATGTGTTATGATTGTTAAGTGAGGTGATAAATAAACATTGAAGAAAATGAGTAATGGTTATTAATTATTAAATGATTTTAGATAAGGATTCCAAATATATCCCCATTAGCTAAAACGGGTAAATGGATATTGAGTTGTAAGGTGAAAAGGGAACAAAATACCCTTTGTGGATATATTAGAATCAAAGACGGTTCACCCCTCCCTTATTAGCACACACACACACACACATACGTATACATTAACACACACACACACACACCTCTGTTTGTTCCTGAAGTGCTTTGAAAGGGAATCAAGATGGAAACATTCAAGTGTCAATCCAGCCTCAAGTTTGTGAACCAAAATCAGTTCTTAATCATCTTCATCTTCTCCATCTTCAATATGTAGTGTTCTTCTTTGTTCTTCCTTTCTAGAAGTTTGAGGTCAAAATGGGTTAATAAGAATTAGCAATCAAAAATTGATTGTAAATTCTTCAATTAGTTCCTACATCATTTACAAGTGTTTATGAGTAAGAATCATGGAATAAAGTGTTGGTTTAGATTGAGTTTAGTGAAATTGTTCAAATGGGTAAAATTGGAGAATTGATCTTGATTCTTGATATGGTAGTTAAAGTATGTTAAAATTTGATGTTTTGAGCTAAGTTAGACTTGATATAACATATATGATCATTGGAAGTTGATTGAAAATCGATTGGAAGTGTTTTGGTTGAGAAATGGACTGAACATAGTGCTGAAACTCGTCACTAGTCTGAAACAGGATTTCTTGCGGATGGTTGTAACGTGCAACGGTGGACCACTATATGCTTACCCACGAGAGCGGATGGTTGTGTTTGATCCCCCGGTTTGGGTCGTTGAACTAAACTGGCTATCCGGCAAGATATGACTCTTACCGATCTTGTCAGCACTCAAACTATGTGATAGGATAGCACTATTTGTGTTGCCATGGGATATGATTTAAAGAATGTAATGTCCTATGTACAACATGATGCTTACGGTTAAGTTTGTATTCACTAGCTTTTAAAGCTAACCCCCTTCTAGTATGTATGCTTTTGCAGAGGTTTACCTTGTTTGAGCCTGGGCTGCTTTTGTGGTGCTGGGACACTTATTGCTTGTTGTTAGGTATGATGGTCGGTCGATATTGATTGTAGGTAACACCCGTTTGTAAAATGAAAACCCGGTTGGGTTATTTTGAATAAAAAAGATACTTTGCTAAGACTTCCGCTGTTTTGTTTATTAAACTGAAATACGTTTGACTTTAAGTTGTAAAAGTTTAAAAAGTTGACCCTAAAATCGCGGTGTTACAGTTCAAACGAGAACTGTTTTTCGTACGAGAACTGTGAGAACAAATCTTAGCCGTCCAATTCCCCTTCCTTCAATTGGATTGCCCACCCATGAATTCCTTACATGCACCTTGCCACACTCAATTCCCCCACACTCTTCATCCATGAATTCCATTATCCAAAATGAACGGCTAAAATTGTATATATGTATGTATGTTTATTATAGGATAGACTAGCCCAATTGTATAGATAGGTCAAGGTTTATTTTATACTAAACCTTAATATACATATCTTTAATAATGTGTACATGGTACACTACAAAATGTATGTCGTTTTGGTGACTAAAAAAGCACCAGTAAAGGCTTAATTCCGTCCCTTGGCTTCCTTACACAGAAAAAACCGGCACTATCGAAGCAAAAGCCAAATGTTGACAAAAAATCTCCTTAACCTAAAGTGTAAAGGATTGTGTTGACCAAAACTTCTCTCACTAAGAGTGTAAAAGCTCTGATGATAGAACATCTTCCGTCAAAGGGCTGCTTGATATAAAATGCTTAGAACCTTTGTCTACAGAATTTTCCATCATAGTGTTTTAGTGCCTAAGATATTTAGTCATTAAATCTCTTAAGAATAAATTTTGATTTTTGAATCTTCTTTTCCTGCCTTTGGAGTAAAATAATGTTTAATTGCTTAAACTGAAAATAAATTTACACAAACTTCTTTCTGAGGTCACACATAAGATCAACCAAATTGCTCATGACCATCGTCACTTAATTTATATTTGAGGAAAACAACAGATATTCTAATATAAAATCTAGTTAGTATTTTAAACAAAATTTCTAAAAAATCTAAATCAATTTCATATTAAAGAGGTTATACCTTAAGGTGATTGTGCCTTCGGTACTCGGCGTGTTATATGCTGGTGTATCTGCACACAGAAAAAATGTTTAGGTTAATACAAATTTCCAAATGCAAATGACTTTTAATGAATGAATTAAGAACTCTTACTACTATAGAATTAAGAACCGTCGTTTAACTTGAACATTGCTTTTTAATGATTTGTTTTGACCTGACCCGTCATGACTCAAACCCATTATGACACTTTGAACAGATCAAGCTTCAATTTCCTGTTCCATATAGATCCACAAGTCATAACAGCTGCACGTGATAATTCTTCACTAAACAAGAAAAATATTGTTCGTGTCCTATAACTATGTTGAATTGTTTGGGCATATTCTAAATCTTGAAGCTATATAATCTAAATCTTATTCTTATTCCACTGTTCCTAAATCCTCGAGTCAAACCACACACTGACAGTGACAGCATGCATTAAACATCAGTGACAAGAACTTAAGATATGTATTATCTATTTGAAGTGTTTATTACTGCATTAATGGTCGTCCCAGTACGTGCTAAAACAAACAGATCCAAGTGCTTCAGCAAACAGATCCTATAATACTATGAACCGCAGAGCCAACTTAACGTTTTATTTTGCTATTTCACTGAAAAATGAAACAAACAAATCCTCGTGCATAACGACCACAAGAATTCCCTGCCTATAATAATATATCCAGCCTCATGAAGTTGAGCAAACATATTTATCATTCAAGTATTTAACCAAGTCATATATGGTTATGAATCTCAAAAACACGATTCTGAAATATATAACAGTCCAAACAATTAAATGTAATTATAATACTACAGCAACATATGTTTATAATATTCCAGATCGATTTCATCGTTGCAACTTTTAACCATTACCCGACTCCACAAAAGTTGAGCTTATTCCCCTAATAAAAACTACAGCAAATAACGGAAGTTCAATTCACAAGTTCAAATGCCTAGAAATCATTCAAACTAAGTCCATATACATCCAAAAAAAAATGGCAAGTAGGTGTCATGCAAAGCAACTCTAGTTTGCATTCTTTTTCACTGTTAATATTAACTACTTCACATACGAGAACAAATATAAAGAATTAATATAATGAATTATTCACAAGGGGAAGAACATATCTTAGGACGTATAAATCGCATGAACTAATGAATAACATGTCTTTCGTTTTCAATGGTAGTGTTTCCTTTTAATTTGTCAAAATAAAGGTGAGAAAACCAAATTGCCCCTAAATCCACATAAAATTTGCAAAAATTACTTACACTCAAACATTTTTATCGATGTTTAAAGTCAACTGTTGCATATTTCATGAGATGATGAGAACACGTACGTGCCTATGGAAGGAAATTACCAACACACAATTCATAGTCAATAGGAGCCTTCGTATCTTTGTCATGTATAGCTTGACCTAAAATGCAATTTATACTCATACCCTGAATAGAACTTACAAAAAAAGTGTTAAAAAACGAGGGCCCTCCATCGTGAAGAAAAGGTGTGAAAAAAGGTCAGACCTTTGCGACTCCAGTGGCTCAAACCTCAACAGACCTCCCACCACCTTGGACAACTTCTGCTGAAGCATTTGCTATGGGCCCAGTCCACAGATGCTGCAACATGTCCTTTGCCTGAAGCCTTTCAAACTTGTCTTCCATTAAAGATCAATCAAAAAGGTGAAAAACTAATAGTTTGAGCCCAACAAACCATAACAATATGAAACAGATGGTCGGGTATAAACCTTTAAACATATGATTATTCAAGCTCAATACATCCAAAGCATAATCCAAATACCCGAGTGTGATTACTCAGTATCACAATCACCTTCAAACCGCACATCCAAACACCCCCTCAGTAATAATACTATAAATATAGAATGCCAGTATGAGCAAACAGTCATTTGAAGACCGATAGAGGTCAATTGCAATTTGCAACTTCAGTTTGAAGCAGAGGTGGAATCTGTGTGGTTCTCAGTTGTGCTTCCACAACTGTATCATTGAGTTTACTACATGGAAAACATTAAACTTAGAATAAAATAAAAAAGCACAATAAGAAAAAGAAAAAAATTAAGAAAAAAAAGAGCAAACCTAACAAAAGTTTCCTCCCATTCTTGATTTTGTATTAGTGAGATGCTTGTGGTTATGCAGATGTCCTTTTCCCACTCATCCAAGGACTTATTAGAGCATAAGCAATTGCGGAAGCTACTTCTGTAACACTCCATGGATTTACCAAAATTGCCCCTGCACCGAGAGACTGTGCTGCTCCTGCAAACTATAAATATTACAAAGAAAACAGTTATATACAAAAAAAAATCTAGAAAAAGTAAGAAAAAAATGTGTGAAAATAAACATAAATGAAATACCTCACTTAAAATTAAAACGTCTTTTTTTGAAACTTGGCAGGCCACAAACTCATAGCTCAAAAGATTCATTCCATCCTTACAGACGTAATGAGTGTCGCATCTAATATCACATGAGTGATGCATAATAAAGTTAGCTTATCAAATTACATTAGAGTTGCTACATTAAAGTTTCATTTCAAAAATTTGTTATAATGCTGTCATGATATCGACAATCTATGTTTCATAGTAACATATCTTATTGTATCCATCAACAGGTTCAATTGTATTTTTCTCGAGATATCAAGAAAGTATTCAGATTCTCTTCTGGATGTCTCTCTTCTTCCGATCATCGGGTATTGGGATGGAAGGAATAAAGGCAGTAATATAAAGCTGATCATGATTTGGGCTGTTCAAAAGAAATGAGCTTCTATCTAAGACTAGGAATATTCATCAGTTTATAGGTCTGCTTCACAAGTTAATGACGAATTTCAAGTGCAACATTGTGTTAGACCGGACCAGAAATGTGATAACGGGTTAAACAATAGACCAGAGTGTACGAAGTCAACTGTTCAAGTTAATAAGTCATATTACCTTTAGCAAAGTCATCAAAGCTATCCAAATACTTGTTCGTGTTAATTTGTTTCCTAATAGTGCGTGGTTCATGACAAGTGGAAATTTGAATCCAGTCGAGTGCATATATAGTATGGAAGTTGACAAAGAACTATACAGGTAAAATACCCATCCATCCAAACTGTACTGAAAGTTAACTGTTGAAACGAAAATTAATATCTTAAAACAATTAATTACAAATAAAAATTATAAAATCAACCGTATATTAAGAGTTGAAAATAAACATTCATGGAGCAAGTAGGGACAGTATCTGGTGCGAAATTGAGCAGGAAAAGAAGAGAAACAGAAGCAAACCTCATACCGCAAGAAAAAATTTGTTGATAGAAATCAGTATCTGGTGTGAAATCGAGCAGAGAGGAGATAAAAATCAAAGCTATTGAGCAGAGAGGAGACCAAAATCAAAGTGCGCGATTGACCAGGGAATTTAGATCCTGGTGTGAAATTGAGCGGAGAGTAGGAGAGGTGAGGTGCGCCGGCAGCGACAAACTGCCAATGTGCGCCGGCAGCGACAAACTGCCAATGTGCGCCGGAGTTGGGTTTTAGGGGTGTTTCTTTTGTTAGCATGAGTATACCACATCAGCTTTTTTCTTTACTTTTTTTTTCCAACATTTCCCAAATATTCTCTCTCTTCTTAGTTTCTTTACAAAAAAAAATAAAATCTTGCGTGAGCTAAGGTTTACCAAACCGAAAAGGAAAAAAAGAAATGGGAACCCGAAAAGGTAGTAGGGGTGTTCATTGGGAACCCAAATGAACCTGAAATGCTTCGGGTCTACCGCTACGCATGGTCTTAGACAGTCCGCACCCGAAGGGGTCAGGTTCGCCTCCGGCTTTCTCGGGTAGCCGAGGAACACCTCTAGCCTCCCTTTCGGGTCTGTCATTCGGCTTTCCACACCTGAGTTCAACTGAAAATTTTCTTTTTTTACTCCTTTCTCCCCTGTAAATATATCACTAAACACTTTAAAATTATCATCTCAAATTCTGTATTTCCCTTTATCTCTCTTCTTCTCTTTTACTACAAAAGATATTTAGTTTTTACGCAACAGAGATTCACCACAACCCGCTTCCTTGACCGCATCATCATCATCCGTATCAACAGACTAGCTCATCGAGCAGGAAAACAAAACTTTTATAGGGTTGGTTCTACAAACAGCAACTTAATTTATGGTAACACCGCGGAATCGTCAACAAGAGTAATGAGTGGGAACATAGAAAGAGGTCGAATAGCTTCAAACGAGCGGCTTATAAATGACTACTTTAGCGATAACCCTGTTTATTCGAGGATATGTTTAGGCGGCGGTTCCGGATGAGCAGACAATTATTCGAATGAATAGTTGATAATTTGGATTCAGAGTATCCATAGTTTAAACAAAAGTGAAACGCCGGAGAAAAAAAGGTTTATCTACGATACAAAAGTGTATTTCCGCTATTCGACAATTGACGTACGGAGTAGCCTCCGACTCGCTTGACGAGTACTTGAGGATGAGAGAAAAACATCACGAGATTTCCTACAGAAATTCTGCAAAGGTATTATTGAACTTTATGTTGATATTAAGAGTTTTTTTCCCCAAGTTTATTTTTAATAAAATAGTTTTTTCGATTTATTTTCTGATTTATGTGTTCACTATGTCTTACAATTAGAAAATAAACCGGGCTTGTAAAAACTAAGCTTATTAAAAATAAGTCCAGACGACTAATAAGCTAAATAAACATCCACTTAGATTTAACTTTTTTCCTATAAGCAAAAGTAGGAAAATAAGATTTAGGACAGTTCTGAACTTTTGTCAAAAAAGGCTTGCATCAGCAAATGTTATTTCATTTGTAGTGGTAGGACTTAAGAGGATGTCAAAAATAGAGACCGAAAAATTAGCATATACTAGCTAGCTTAAAATCTGTGTAAACATGGACAGAATTATGTATTAGGTGTTAGGGAGGGGAGAACACCACTCAGCACCCCAAGCAGCGTGGACACAGCTTAAGCATGGTTTTGCAATTACAGCCTCTTTTCTCCAAGTAAAGCTAGAATAGTAATAGTAATTCATATTAAAGAACTAAACCTATGTTTGAGAGTTTAATTTCTATTAATGTTAAGAATGTGTAATACCAAGTCTGGTAAGCATGTGATTTCCAACTTCAAAAGTTATTGATTATGGTTGCAAACAAAGTCATTAAAAGTTATTGATTTGGTTAAGTATGCTCATGGTCCTTGCATCACAATGTAGTCACTTTCTTTCTTGGATCTTGCCTTTTTGGTGTGGTACTGTTGAGGACCGTGACCGAGGTGTAGGACTTCCCTATCATGTGTACCGGCCTGTAGGCGTGTGTCTTCAATTTGTAAGCCTCGTGAATTGCTTTAATAGAGCATGTGTTGTTGGATGTTTTCGGTTAGACCATGTGTGTTATATGTTTTGTAGGTTTTAGATTTATACACATACCATTGTTTTCTTCGAGGCCATGTTATCAAGCTTCAAATCTAGCTTCTACAAGTCAATAATAACAATAACAAAATGAAACATGCTAGTACATTTAATTATTAATAGTTCAAAATTGAGGTTGGTAGTAGTACTTCTAACCTGTTGTAGGCTTGTAGCACATCGCATATGGGGACTAAACTAAACTTGCTTAACCATTACTTCTGTAGAACAACACAACAAGGGAAAAAAGCCAACAACTTTGATAAACATTTGCAGTACTTTACTGATAGTTTTTGCCCGGGAAGAAGTGTGCTATTACTCTATTAGAATAGTCATGTGTTACACGTGGTAAGGTATCTCCAGAATGTCGCTGAGCTTAATTTCTAGTACCAGCAACCGTGAAACTACTAAACCACTGGGACACACATGTAGTTAACTCTAAGATAATACTACTTTGCCGCCCAATGTATATGACATTATTGGGAAAATGATCAATGATGCTAATATCACCTACTTTATGTGATGTTACTCTCACAAGCGATTTAAATAAATAAAGAATAAAATGACTAGATTACCATTCATTTAAAAGGTTTGTGAGTTAACATCAAGTATGATATTCTTGACATTATTACATTGAATTTGGGTCAAGAATTATTTAACTATCAAAGTTTTCGTTTAGTTTCGGTTTAACCATCAAAGTTTTTTCTAAAAGATTTTACTATAAAGTTTTGAATTTGTTACAATTTAAACCTGGAGGTTTTTCTAAATGGTTTAAACTTTGAAGTTTTATTAAAAAATACTTATTAATCCCTTTACTTTTGTATGGTTTTTTTTATTTTACCCTATTTACTTGATTATGCATGTTAGTTTTATTAATAACTTAACAAAACATAAAGGTCTAAACCATTTTTTAACAAAAATTTAAGGCTTCAATCATTTGGAAAAAAAAAACTTTAAGATTTAAACCAAAAAGAAAGTGTAGCTTTTAACGATTAAATTATAATAAATTCAAACTTTATAGTAAAACCGTTTAAAAAAACTTTGATAGTTAAAGTAAAACTAAATTAAAATTTTGATGATTAAATTAAAAATGAATTAAAACTTTTAATGGTTTAATGACTTTACCTCGCCGGTCCAGTATTGACCCATCTACTTCAGGTCCATTATTGACCCATTAAATTTTATATATATTTGTTTTGAGCTGTATGTAGTTTGATGATCTGCAATCTGGAAGGAAGCACAAGGAAAACCAAAGCCACACAGACACTTCCTCTGTCTAATCTCTCTCTACCCTACAGTCTACACTTTCATGCAAAATGAAAACCCTAGACAGCAATCTTCAAATTCCTCTATCTCTCTCTCCTCGCCGGCTTGAAACCCTGTCAATAAAATGAAAACGATATCTATAAACTAGAAACCGAAACCGAAACCGATTTTTGAAGTAGCAAGTTCTTACTTCGTACAAGTGTAATACCATGGCTTCTCTTGGATTTCCATTGACCCCTTTAATTCATTCTTCTCCCGTCTGTAAATTCCCCAAGCCACAAACCCAACTGATAAAGATTCAAGATGACGAAAAACATCATCAAATTCTTTACAACTCTTACTTTAAACACATTTCGGTTGTTTGTAAACAGGGGAGACTGCAAGAAGCTGTCAACATTCTTCTTGAATTAGACTCTCAAAACTTTGAAATTGGACCTGAAGTTTATGGTGATTTACTTCAAGGGTGTGTTTATGAGAGAAATCTCTCTCTGGGTAAGCAAATTCACTCACGGATCATTAAAACGGGTGAATCTTTGGTTAAAAATGGATATATTGAAACAAAATTGGTTGTTTTCTATGCCAAATGTGATCAATTAGATGTTGCTTCAAGTTTATTTGGTAGAGTTGATGATAAAAATGTCTTCTCTTGGGCTGCCATTATCGGACTTTATTGCAGAATGGGTTTTCTTGAAAATGCGTTATTGGGATTTTGTGAAATGGTTGTAAACGGGTTTGAGGCTGACAATTTTGTTTTTCCAAATGTGTTGAAAGCTTGTGGTGGTCTTTTGTTGATAGAGTTCGGGAAAGGGGTTCATGGGTATGTGGTGAAAATGGGGTTTGAAGAGTGTGTTTTTGTGGCAAGTAGTCTTGTAGATATGTATGGAAAATGTGGGGATGTAGAATATGCACAAAAGGTGTTTGATAGCATGCCTGAGAGAAATGTAGTTACTTGGAATTCTTTGATGGTGAGCTATGCTCAAAATGGGATGTACGAGGAAGCAATTCGGGTATTTTGTGATATGAGAACACTAGGGATTCAACCCACTGTTGTTACTATGGTAAGCTTTTTTTCAGCTGCGGCTAATCTTTGTGCCATTGAAGAAGGTAAACAAGGCCATTCGATTGCAGTTTTAAATGGGTTGGACATGGGTAACATCGTGGGTACTTCTTTGATTAATCTATATTCAAAGACCGGATCAATCAAAGAAGCTGAGAAAGTCTTTAGTAAGATGCTTAAGAAAGATGTTGTGGCATGGAATTTGATGGTGTCTTGTTATGTACAGAATAAAGAGATTGAAAAAACTATAAATTTATGCCGTGACATTTTGTTAGAAGGTTTAAACTTCGATTCTGTGACACTGACATTGATCACAACAGGTGCAGGCGATAGCCAAAATTTGAAACTTGGAAAAGAGGTACATTGTCAATGCATTAGGAACAACCTTGTGTTTGATGCTCTTGTTGCAAGCAGCATCGTTGATATGTATGCTAAATGTAATAAAATTCATGATGCAAGGAGGGTGTTTTCCTTGGTAAGAGCTAAAGATCTTGTGTTGTGGAATACTCTATTAGCTGCATATGCTGAACTTGGGTCAAGTGGTGAGACCATGAATTTGTTCTATCAAATGCAATTAGAGGGTGTCCCTCCGAATGTGGTTTCCTGGAACTCGGTGATTCTTGCGTTCTTGCAAAACGCGCAAGTCAAAGAAGCTATGGTTTCGTTCTCAGAAATGGAATCCTTTGGCATTGAGGCTAATTTGATTACACATACTATTCTAATCACAGGTTTGGTTCAAAATGGATTTGTTGATGAAGCAATTACAATATTTCAAGAAATGCAAGAAAAGGGGATAAAACCAAATAGTGTAAGCATAGTGGGAATACTTTCAGCCTGTAAAAACCGTGCATCTTTGCAACTTGGAAAAGCCATTCATGGATATGTATGGAGACATGAGATGCTTATGAATGTTATATTAGCTAGTTCTATGGTCGATATGTACGCAAAATGTGGGAACATAAATCTAGCAAAAAGGGTATTTGATATGATTCTAATCAAGGAATTATCATTGTATAACACTATGATTTCTGGGTATGCACTACACGGTTGTACCTCAGAAGCTCTTGATCTCTTTAGGCAACTAAAGAATGAAGGTATAGAGCCCGATAGCATAACCTTCACTAATATTTTGTCATTGTGCCGACATTCTGGATTAATAACCGAAGGGTTGGAAACTTTTGTTAGTATGATTACCGAGCATGGCATGACACCAAGCATGGAACATTATGGTTGTGTGGTGAGTCTTCTTTCAAAATGTGGAAAGTTTGAAGCTTTTCGACTTGTTGAAAGCATGCCCTTTAAGCCCGATTCACATATATTGGGATCCTTACTTGTGTCTTGTAGAGAGCATAACGAGACTGATCTTGCAAAGTATTTAACCGAGAACCTGGCTAAAATCGAACCAAGTAATTCGGGGAATTACGTGGCTCTCTCGAATGCATATGCAGCAAAGGGAATGTGGGATGAAGTATGGGGTTTGAGGAGTTTGATGAGAGAAAAGGGGATGAAGAAGAGTCCAGGGTGTAGTTGGGTTCAAATTGGAAAAGAAGTTCATGTTTTTGTTGCTAATGATAGATCAAATTCACAAAGTGAAGCGATTTACTCGACTTTGGCTTTATTGAGAACAGAAATGCAAGCAAATAACAGTCTTTGACTGGTGGTGGTCAAAATCTATGAATGTGTATACTTTGAAATATTTATTTTAATAGCATTTTGAAGTGTAAACATTTTGATTCTTCATATATTTGTTCTTAAATAATCAAGAATCTGAATCATATTATTATTTAGTTATAATTAAGGGCTTGGAAAAAGAAAATGAAAGGCTTGTGAATGAACCAAACGTATGAGCAAATCAGCCCAACAAGGTTCAACTAGCGGTCCAGACCAAGAGTCCAAGATGCTTAATTAAAGAACACCCGACTCTTTGTTAGAGGAGCGTTCATGGATCCATTTGTAGGTCTCGTTCTATATAAGAAAATATAACTGTTCGTATTTAACTACAACATAAAAAGATTCGAATCCTAAAAATAATTATCAAAAAATTGAAACTGTTATTGGTTAAATAAGTAAATTTGACTTACATCTTTTAAATATAAATTTCAGTTTACAGCACCCAAAACCAACTCTCTGATTAATATTTTTTTAATACACTTAATATTATTCAATTTCTATCATCAATATTTTTCCCAAATATATAAATCTGTTTTTTTTATTGGATTAGAAGAGCAGAAGGATAAATTTATTAACAGTACTTTTTAAGTATACTTCTGATAGATATATTATAATAAACGCTTTTTTACTATTAAATTTCCTAAAAATGAAGAAGAAAAGGACAACTAAGTTTTTGCATACAAGAGATTAACATCGTAACTACAAAAATTATATTAATATATTATAATATTTTTTATTAAAAAAATCCCCATAAATATTTTAATGCGATAACTTCAAAAACTTTGTATGAAAAATATATTGTCTATTGTACGACAATTTTAGACCATCTAATGATTTATTAACAATCATATTAATATAACAAAAAACGATAGAACATAAATATGACAAAAAAAAATTACAAATGTTTAAATGAATATATTAAACCTTATAAAGGTCATGAAAGTAAGATCCTTTGAAAAGATAGAAGAAAATTATTAAAACGTATACCAACGTTTAAATTAAAATTTAATTTCGGTACATGTCTCATAATCTAATATCTAATATCTAATTCTATCTAATATCTAATCTAATATCTAATATTATAATTAAAAGAAAACATTTGTGATGTAATTATTTATTTTTTAAATATATTTTCAACCAATATCATAACCCATTATTTTATAGAATTCTCTTAATTAAAGGTGATAAACACATCATCATCCTAAACTACGATTCTTTATGCATAACACATTTTTAAATTAATTTAACCGGATATTAACAACAAAATCATTATCTAAACTTCAATTATTTTCCTTAGAAATAGGCTATTGGTTATATCTAATTCAAACGTATATCATCAATTTGAAATTTGAAAACCTCTATTTATATATACAGGTAATCTTCATGGCCACTAGATGCACATTTGATGCCTTATTCCCGTATTCATCTTCCCAAATCAACGTCTATTTCACTTCATAAGTTTCTCGTGTTCTTTTAAAAATATTCATTAAATAGTTATTGAGCCATATGTTAGTATCATCATCAAATTTTACATAAAAATAGCTATATCAATGTATCATATTAGTGTATAAAACTAGTTCATTCCAGTTCAAAACTTCTTCTACAAATATAATCTAAAACCAAGTTTTAGTTTAGTTTTTATTTAGGTGCAAAGCTAATGACTCTTAATGTACCTAGATTGATACTTATATCATGGTTATTATATTATAAATAATATATATGTTAATTTCACATGTTCTATCTTCTTTTCTTCTCAATCAAAAACATCAACAAGTTTTTTAGATATACATATTAATTGTTTCCAAAGTCTAAACATGATTTAATTTAATAAAGTACAACTCATAGAGATTTATATTAGTAATTACGTTATCAAGGATTTAGAGTTGCGTTGCATTGCATTGTGTAATAGGTCAAAACGGTTAAGTACGGTTTGTAAAGGTCAAACTAGGCCGGGTTTACCCGAATCACATTTTGCCCAAGATTTTTGTTTGTTATATAGATAATTAGTGTGTCAAATTTGATTACGATATAATATAATATAATATAATATAATATAATATAATATAATATCATAGTTTGTTGGATAAAATGATTTGGATATTCCTGGAGTTAGCCGGCGGATTTGTTTCAAATTACCAACTCATTATTTGTTAAAGCATGAATTATTATTCTACTTTGCCGTGTGATTCTTTCTTTTGCATCTAATATGTTTGAAGGTGGATGTGCTATTGTGCTAACCCTTAGAAATAGGAGATTAACAACAAAATCGTGTATCCTAACTAATCGTTAGGTGTATCTAAACTACAATGTGTTCCATACAATTCACATAAAAGTTTCGAAATTTGAAATTTCAAAACATAATTTGAAGATTTATTAAATAATATAATCTTAACTAATTAAAATATTATCCTAACTAATTTGAATATTAGTTTGTTAAAAGATTTAATTTAAAACCTCTATTTTCAAATTTAACCTTTAGAAGCAGGAGATTAAAAACAAAATCGTGTAACCTAACTAATTATTAGGTGTATCTAAACTACAATGGGGTTCCATACAATTCACATAGAAGTTTTGAAATTTTAAATTTCAAAACATAATTTGAAGATTAAATAATATAATCTTAACTAATTAAAATATTATCATAACTAATTTGAAGATTAGTTTGTTAAAAGATTCAATTAAAAATCTCTATTTTCAAATTTAACACTTAGAAATAGGAGATTAATAACAAAATCGTGTATTCTAACTAATTATTAGGTGTATCTAAACTACAATGGTGTTCCATACATGTTAGTAATCTAAAAAAAGAAAAAAAATTAAAATTGTATATTCTATATTACATGTATGTTTTATAATTTTATTTTATATACATGTTAGTAATCTAAAAAAATTAAAAAAAAATTAAAAGTGAATTTAATCATCTCTGTGTTTATACACGGTGTGCTTAGCTAGTTTATATAAAACTTAAATCTATTAGAAAGAAACAATGAAGATTCCTCCGATGGTTAACCTAAGAGTGCCTAAGCGATTAGAATCACTCCGTGTACTTGGACAATCTTCCAAACATCAACCAACCCATATATGTATCTCCTCAGTTCTTACACGCGGCATTAAACAATTAATGGAGTCCGGTAACTTAACGATCGTCCTCCATTGCGGAAGGGGTCTTAAAAATGTCAAACACTTATGCACCATGAGACCCTACGCCATTTGTTGGATTGATGGAGACAGCTCACAGCCAAAACATCAAGCAAATACCGCAAGGAATGGTGGTTCAGATCCTAAATGGGAGTATTTCATGGAGTTCAACAACGTTTGCAAGAACAAAAACTACATCTTGGTCATCCAGGTCAAACATGATGGGACGGTGTTTGACCGGAGATCCGTTACAAGGTGACGATTTCATCCGGTGAGAAGAAGGGTGAAGTTATAGTTTCACACAAGTTCACGGATCTGGTAGCTGATCAATCCGATGAGGAAGATAGTAATTATGACACCGCTCCCAGTAGTGACGGTGAGGGTTCTAGTGGATGTATTGGAAAGAGATCAGCCGTAAAGATCGCAAAGAAAGCACTCACGAAAGCACTCACGATTACAACTGAGGTTGCTGTTCAAACTGGCGTCTTAAGCCTCTTTCAATTTATGTTAAACGCTATTTGTAGCTCCTAAGATGAAACTTGAAGGTGTTAATATACTTTGTTTTATTTGCTTTGATTCAGTTAAATGCATATATATGCATGGAAATACGTCTTACATATATAATCAAATAGATATATTTTCTTGATGTACACTGGCGGAACTTGAAAAAATATTCCCAGGAACGAAAATCATTCTACAATAAATAATGAATTATAGCAGGTACTTTTTTAGTTGAATTTGAAAAGGTCTTAAATTCAAAAAAGTTAGTCTTACTTGTTATTCCTGATTAACCGGATATGACCAATTTTGTTTTCTCTTCGCTGGATCTCTTTCCAAAGAACTAGGATCCACTTCATCAGTAATAATTGTTTCTCGTGTTTCAGGAATATGCTCCTCTGGTTTAGTAAGATTTTTAGGTTCACTTGTTGATGCTTTAAAACATTTGTGATCTTGATTTGTAATTTCTATAGTGTCATTTGTTTTTCTTTCGAAAAAAGAATTTAGCGTTTTTTAATTTTCTCATAATAGATCCAAGACTGAAAGTACAAACTCGAGGATCAAGATCACTATATAATATAAAACTATAAAATTATAAATTATATTGTTATTTTAGTCTTTAATAAATAGTATAAAACTAACACAATATAATAAATTATTGGGTAAATTGCGTGAAAATACAATAAACTTTGCCAATATTGTTATTGTATACAACCAAAATTATTTTGTACCTAAAAATGCAAACATGTTTCATTTTTGAGTCATTATACACAATCGATCAACTGCTTAGTAGGTTAAGGTTTTTTCTTTGAATTTATAATTTTTTATAATACTTTTATATGAACATAAAGATGAACTCATGAATAAATGAAGATAACAGAAAAAAAATAATTGTTTGGAAAGTAACCCATGTAATCAAAAGATGAAAGCATAGATTGTAATTTTGGACTAAAACTATCATCTAATTGATCTAACTCAAATCTGGATCCGTTAGTCGACGGTTTGGTTCAAGAACCCAAAAATCGTTTGCGATGGAACTCAAATCTTATAAACCTGATACAAGAACCCTATTTCCAGAACTAGGATCAAAATAAATGAAATCACTAGAACCAAGAATAGACTAAATCTTTCGAACCGATGAAATCACGGGAGACCGTAGCTAAATCATTTGAACAGATCTGCAAGAAAAGTTACCTAAATCAATAACAACCAACCTTATTGCTTGTCAACGTCAATCGTTTTAATATGTGAACCGATTTCACAGACATTTCGAATTGAACAAAGTGGAAAAGATTTCTTGGTTTGCCCAAAATTGAAGTGGAAAACTAAAACGGATTGGTTTCGTGGTTTAAGTAAACAAAACCCACAAAAGTACTACTGATTTCATGGTTTACCCAAATTAAACTCAAAAACAAAACCAACAAACTAATGTGCAGCCGATTTATGCAATCGCGTGAACCAAAAACAACAGTAGAAAAAAAAAATGGGAACACAATTTTTTTATGAGTCAATTTGAACAGCTCTCGTGGATATGCTCTTCTACTTCATTAATTTTTTTCATTAAAAATTTTTAAAAATAAAAAATGGATAAAACCCGGTTGGTAACCGGTGATTAAAGGTAGACTATATACAATGACTCAAAAATGAAACATGTTTGTATTTTTAGGTACAAAATAAAGTTGTTGCATACAATGATAATATTGACAAAGTTTATTGTATTTTCGCACACTTTGTCCTAAATTATTATAATAGTTAATTACAAAAATAGTCCCTGTGGTTGTCACTGATTTTCACTTTTAGTCCTTTAACTTTAGAAATTACGAAAATAGTCGCTATGGTTGTCACTTTGTTTCA
>JAUEJL010061785.1:0-18293 GCA_032274825.1 Drosophyllum lusitanicum | reverse complement strand
TATCCTGCAAGATATGACTCTTACCGATCTTGTCAGCACACCGCAATGTGATAGGATAACATTGATTGCTTATTCCTATGATATGTAACTTGCTTTATTGATGATTATGATAATTTTGTACTCACTAGCTATGTTATATAGCTAATGTTGCTGCGTTGACCCTTTTTACAGATAAGAGTTAGGTGGCCTGGTGAGCGGGGTTGCCTATTGCTGGAAGTTTAAATTTGGGATGAAACACTTCTGTATGTTGTAATTATATGTTGCTATGGTCGGTCATTGTGATAGAGTAACACCAAACAATTGATACAAAATTTTGGTTGTAAATATCTGAAGTATAACTTTTCAGTTGAAATTTCCGCTACATAAATTAATGATAATTAATCGTGAATGAGTTCACGTTTATGAAAGACGCAAATTTTTGCTAATTCACTGTTTTCCATCGATTTTGACACTTGTGTTGATCTTATGAGTACAAGTAGTAAAATTTTGTATGATCATATAGAACCTCTCATTAGCAAAACTCTCAAAGTGTGCATGTCAAATGTTATGATTGAATTTGTAAAGAACTAAATACTCAATAGTAAACGGTAAAAGTAGGTTTAGGTTTGGGTCTAAGTCAAATTAAGTGTCAACGTACATATGTGATTAATTTTAGTTATAAATATTTAATTTCTTTATAAAATTTTCATGGTCATTTACGGTTTATCACCTCTAGTTGACGTCAAATTTTCAGAATCTAAATATAACTTACATATAATCTAAATTCCTAAATTGGTTAAAAAATCCAACCCTTATATATATTTTAATTTAAATGTCATTTATTATTTGTAATTAACTAATTATTGTCAGAATAATCAAGTTATACATGTCAATTTCGAGTAATCACGTAAATATTAGACAGGACAGTCTTAACGGATGAGCTACCCGGATAACCGTTCAGGACCCATAGTTAAATGGGGCCCACAGTTAGTATAGTATATATATATATGCAAGTTTATTGAGCTCAAATTCACAGAAAGATTGTAAAAACGGCCAATTTGTTAGGCTCAACATCTAAAGCGCAGACTTAGAAATTAAATAGCAATCGACTTAGAAATCGCAGACGCATAGCAACCTGCAGGGGGGGGGGAAGCGAAATCATGTCGCAGCAAACTATTTGACTCAAGGCGTCAGGGAGAGAGCAAAGACTACTGGTCTCGTCGTTGGTGATTGGTTCTCCGTTCGCCCTTTCGTTCTTTGCAAACGATGAAACGCAAAAACAAACCACAATTGTAAGTCATCTAATCCAGAATTCTTTGGTATTTCCTAGACACAGTAGGCGATTTCTTACGAAATGTTCCGATCGTCAGCAATTCACATCCTATAATTTCAAAGTTTGTGATTTTAGTAGGTTGTAAGTATTTTCAGATTTTGCATTTTAATCCGCGATTTGCAATTGCATACCGTTTTCGTTTTTTTAGTAAGAAGATTTCTTTAACCATTTGAATAGAGTAAAAAAGCAGAGTTTTGGCAGATGGTAATAAGTTACTAGAAATCAGTGTACCACATACGAGATCAGATTTTATCATTTGAGTAAGACTCAAAAGTTTTGTATTTGATCTTTATTTCTTAATTTCAATTTATTGTTGCTTGTTTTCGTAATCAATTTGTATTTAAATCATTGATTTCTTGCAGAGTTGCAGAATATGAAACACATAGTGAGAATCCTTCACTCTTTCCATAATCAAGACCTCAAAGTTCAATTGTTTAATCTCTAACATAACACATATAAAGTTTCTTTTATCTTTGACTTCTTATTTGGATTTTTTATCATTGATTATTAGTTAATATTTATTTTAGTTACTTAAAATCACTTACTTACTTCAATAACATATTATTTGGTTACTTTAAATTATTTACTTGAAATTTAATCACTTGATATCAACTATCGACTTTGTTGGTGTTACTTATTTGAAATCTTGAAACACTTGAACATTTAGCTGAATATTATTGATAATCGGTTAATTAGTTTAATAGTTATTTAGTTTATTTGATAAACTGGTTACTTAAACCACTTGATATCAAGTTAATTAGTGTGATTTCTTACATACTTGAATCACTTAGTATCAAGTTAATTAGTTTGTTTACTTGAATATTTGAATCATTTTTTAATTAATTAATAAATCAAGTTTTTTAAAATGCATTTATTCTATAGTTAAAAAAGAAATAAAAGAGAAGAATTGGAAAACCTAAAGGGAGTGAATGAATAGATTTATAAAGAATTTGAAAACCTAAATAATTGTAAGTTTCTTATTCAATGTTTTATACATTTTAGCTTTTTTTGTATATTTTAGTATTTTAAGGGGCCCTTTTTTTAGTTTTATCCCGAACCCCGAAAATATATGAGAAGACTCTGATATTAGACCCATTTGTATCACGTTCTTATCGATCTAATTTTAACCCAAGCATCCAACTTTGTTTTGCGCGAGTTTCACATTAACCCATTTCGTATCCAGTTCGTATCGTATGTCGTACCGACGAAGACGGACGGTGATGATAGTCGGTGGTGATTGGCAGCGAATTGAACATGACCAACGAACCCTTTTTCTATTTTGATTTTACTTAATTTACGGTCATTGGTTGAAATGATCATCGCCCACTTGTTTTGTTGTATTTTTAATTTTGAATTGCTCACATTTTGACTCTAAAAGTCAACGGCGTTGCATATTTGTATGGTGATTCTTTCCTCTTACCACTTGTATCTTGTTGCTCCCAAAAGCATTGTTTAATGAAATTTCTACTTTGCCCTTGTTGAACGCATGTGTTAATTAATCACGTGTGGTCAACCTTAGATAACTTTCTAAAGTATTTTTTTAGGTTTACTTCTCTGAAATGTATTAAACTATATCTCAGATGTTAATGTGTGTCATCTTTTAAAACTGTTATTGTGTGTATCAAACTTTCAAAAAGTGTGTTATTGTGTGTATTAAACTTCCTATTGTATATACTAAATTTATACTTTTTTTTATTTTTTATGTAATCAAAAAACATACAGGAACAACAAATTAAAAGTTTAATACACATAATAACACTTTTGGAAGGTGAATACACACATTAACATTTAAGGTATAGTTCAATATATTTTGGAGAAGTAAACACTACTTTTTTTCTATTTTCAACTTTAATTTAATTTCTTGTGAGATTTATAAGCATTTGACTAATCAGAAAGTTTGCAACCCAATTTGTAGTTTGACCTACCCAAAGTTTATAGCCCCAATTTACTCACAGACAAATGATACATGATGTAAACATCTAAGATGATATTAAAATTAAAATATTTAAAATAAATTATATTTTAATTTTATAAGATTCCGCTGTGAACAAGTTTTCATTATATGGCATAGTAATGCATAACAATATTTTAAAATAGCAAAATAAAACACAATTAATTACAAAGAAACCGTCTTAAAAAAATTAACAAGAAAGGTCTCTTATTTTGGCACTCATTAGTATTTTTGTTTGTACCAATGAAATCATTGTCAGCTAATATTATTTTTTTTCAAAAACTTATGTTATACACTTAAAATTTGACAAACTTTGATGTTAGTATATTAAAAATTAGACTAAGTTTAATTTATTAACACAATATAATATATTTCTCAATTATAAAAAGTTTGTTTTATGCTACACATGGCAAATGTTTGATGTCCACCTAATTACGACTTAAATTTATTTTGTGTTAGGTTTGGTTCGTGCACCTTAATTCATATTCAGTTCAGGTTATATTCCATGTCAAAGCATTTTTCTAGAAAATGTCTGGTTTTAGTTCAAAAAAGAGGTTCGGATTTCAGAGTCGGGTTTTACGCAGATCCATTTCCAGGATAGAAAAAAAAATACATATACAATTGAGTTTAAAATAAAATTTTCTGGCTGATGAAGCTTCATATATATCAAATATCCCAACTCCCAAATACATATAAGTTTGAAATGTATCAAGTTGATGAAATTTAAAAAACATAACTCTAAAATCATTCTTTGGTCCATGATCCTGAATAATAAGAAAATGGGAAAAGTAACAATGAAACTTTCAAACCAAAACATTAATTGTAAAGCATTTCTTAAATAATTTATCTTATGGCATTTGATTTTGTAGTCTCAATGGCCAACAAATTGGTCAAATTTATTTTTTCAATTTTAAAATATAAGGTTGTTACATTTTAAATGATTTCACTTCTCATATAGCCTCATCAAGAAAAGATAAAACAAATAGCAAAAAAATATGAAAGATATATAATTTCTAGGGTAGAATAACTTGAAACATGCCAACAAATATATTTTCACTTTACATGCTACTTTAAACAACCAATTAGTGCATATTAAGGTTTTAACAAGGGTAAAAACCATTAAATAGCATCATACTTTTATGAGATTGTCAGTTTAGATAATTTACGTTTTTTATGTGAAAATAGGTAATAAACTTATGATGACTTTTCGAATTAAGTAGTCGGACTTTATTTTATCAATCGCCCATATATTTGACTGAGTAAAGTCAAAACTAGACTTTTAAAAATTACATATAAAGTCTAAATTAACACATAATCCTACAGACATCAACATCTTCTCCATTTATGAAAACTTACACCACAATTATTAATCAACCATCGCCACTGACTCAACATCTTCTCTGTTCATTTGAAGAGTACACACGCAAATTTTGCTATTATTAGTAATTTTAATTAATCATTATTATTACTATTATTAAAAAGTCAAACATACAACATTTTTTGCATGATTTACTGTAAGTTTGTCAACAAAAAAGTAAATTACTGATGATGTACCATCCCTTCAAGAGTTTGGGCTGGTTCGATTCATGTAGGCTGGCCTGATGGTTTGGGCCTTCCCTTAGACTCTTCCCTATAAATAGGGGAGCCCCCACCTCATTTAGAAGACCTCTCCTCTCTCCATGTCCTTGACACTCTCTCTACTCTCTAACTTGGAGTCTGCCCTACCTCACCAACAAAGACCCCGTCAAACTCGTCACCCCCGCAGTGGACTCTCGATCCAGGCTAGGGGTTATCCACCAAATAATGGGAGATGAACAACATGACTCAACTCAGGTCCCTTCCCCGCACTCATGCCTACTAATCCTATGCACGATCAATTACGTGCATTGATACTTTAAAAAAAGGGAGAATTTCATATAGTTCCTTAGAAACTTTCTTAATTACGTATATATCCTTGTAAAAATCAATATTACGCTTATATCCTTCTAAAACCTCAAAACTCTCAAATGTGTCATTTTCCCTAATTTAATAGTAATTAAATCATTTAAAAATTGAAAAACATATATTCTAATTTAATTTATAATTAAAATACCCTAAATATCCTTTAATAAAATAAAAAATAAATACCATGCCCCTCCGTTAACCCCTCCCCCTTCTCTAGCGACTTGAGTCAAGAAATCAATTGATCCGATATTAGGGGTTGCTAAAATCGACCAGTCCATTCTTACACAGGCGAGAAGCATATGGCGACGATTAGGAAACAATCCATGCAACGAATTAAGGAGATGTACCGGATGCAGTGATGGTCATGGTCGAAAAGGACAGAGAGACAATGCAATGGATACAGTGAAAGAGATGCAAGGGTGTTTACTGCATCCTGGTCGTTTCACTCGGACAAATTCATGGTGATAAAGTCAATATGGCAACGATGATTGTTGGGTTCTAAATTAAGAGTAAATTAAGAGTAATCAAATGATTATATATAGCACAGTAATGCATAACAATATTTTAATAGAGCAAAATAAAACACAATTAATTACAAAGCAACCGTCGCTAATTTCCATCTTAAAAAAATTAACAAGAAAGGTCTCTTATTTTGACACTCATTAGTATTTTTGTTTGTACCAGTGAAATCATTGTCAGCTAATATTATTTTTTTCAAAACTTATGTTATACACTTAAAATTTGACAAACTTTGATCTTTTTATATTAAAATTATACTAACATTATGTAATAACCTTATATCCTAAAATTACACATGGCAATACATGCCAGGTTCGCATTTAATCATGTGTTATGTCAACTTATTTACGACTTAAACTAATTTTGTGTAAGATTCAGTTCGTGCGACTTAATTCATATTCAATTCGGGTCATATTCCAGGTCAAAGCATTTTTTTTTTAAAATGTCTGGTTTTTTCAAAAAATAAAAAAGTTCGTATTTTAGGGTCGAGCTTAATGCCGTCCCATTTCCTGGATAGAAAAAAAAATACATATACAATTGAGTTTAAAATAAAAGTTTCTGATTGATGAAATTATAACTCTAAACTCATTCTTTGGTCCATGATCCTGAATAATAAGAAAATGGGAAAAGTAACAATGAAACTTTCAAACCAAAACATTAATTGTAAAGCATTTCTTAAATAATTTATCTTATGGCATTTGATTTTGTAGTCTCAATGGCCAACAAATTGGTCAAATTTATTTTTTCAATTTTAAAATATAAGGTTATTACATTTTAAATGATTTCACTTCTCATATAGCTTCATCAAGATAAAACAAATAGCAAAAAAATATGAAAGATATATAATTTCTAGGGTAGAATAACTTGAAACATGTCAACAAATATATTTTTACTTTACATGCTACTTTAAACAACCAATTAGGGCATATCAAGGTTTTAACAAGGGTAAAAACCATTCAAATAGCATCATACTTTTCTGAGATTGTGAGTTTAGATAATTTACGTTTTTTATTGTAAAAATAGGTAATAAACTTATGATGACTTGTCGAATTAAGTAACCGGACTTTATTTATCAATCGCCCATATATTTGACTGAGTAAAGTCAAAACTAGACTTTTAAAATTACATATAAAATCAAAATTAACACATAATCCCACACACATCAACATCTTCTCCATTTATGTAAACTTGCACCACAATTATTAATCAACCATCGCCACTGACTCAACATCTTCTCTATTCATTTCAAGAGCACACACGCAAATTTTGTTATTATTAGTAATTTTAATTTATCATTGTTATTACTACTATAAAAAGTCGAAACATACAACAGTTTTTGCATGATTTACTGTAAATTTGTGAGTTTCTAACTTAAAATCAATTGGATTTTTGAGTGGAGTAGCCAATAACCCTTATTAAGTATATTACAAAGTCACTTTTCGTCCAATGTGAAACATTACTCAAGACGCCCTCACAGACATGAGCTTAGTACCTTATTAAGCATATTATAAAGCCACTTTTCGTCTGATGTGGAACATTACTCAATATTTACAAGTAGATAACACCAATATATTAGCTACCAGCCTACCACCACCATCACCGGGCGACTTCACAGACATTTCCCATTATTTCCGGCCATTACAAAACACCAACATTACGCCACCTAAAAACATGTACGACCATATTTTAAACACCTACCCTAAATCAATTTCAAACACCTAAATCGAATACCTTAAAATAGAGAGTGAAGATGAAACCATGAGTGGAACCATCTCTGTCGGTGATGGTAAACAGATACATCGCTTTCACCTAAATCGATTTTAGACATCTCTAATGATAGTAAACAGAACCAACATCACCAGGCATCACCGGTGACACGGTTGACGATAATAGCACTTGTTTCCTTTGGAGTTTGATGATGATGAGAGAAATAGAGGTGAAGGAAACTGAGAGAGAGGAGTGGTATGGGGAGAGCGGTAGGTTGTTTGATACATTTTTGTGAAATTGATGGATTATTAAGAGTTTAATTAATTAATTAGGGATTTATTAGGTTTTAAGTTGTATAGCAGGTAACAAGTCATAATATTTTTATTCGAAAATAATATCGCAAAATTTGTTACCTATTTTGTCAACAAAAAAGTAAATTACTGATGATGTACCATCCCTTCAAGACTTTATACTGATTTGATTCATGTGGCCTGGCCTGATGGTTTAGGCCTTCCCTTAGATTCTCCCCTATAAGTAGGAAAGCCCCCACCTCATTTAAAAGACCTTTCCTCTCTCCATGTCCTCGACACTCTCTCTACTCTCTAACTTGGAGTTTGCCCTACCTCACCAACAAAGACCCCGTCAAACTCGTCACCCCTGTCGTGGATCGACTCTTGATCCGGGCTAGGGGTTATCCACCAAATAATGGGAGATGAACGATATGACTCAACTCCGATCCTTCCCCGTACTCATGCCTACTAATCTTATGCACGATCAATTACTTGCATTGATACTTTAAAAAAAAAGTAGTCTGTTATTTAATGACATTTACCCTTTTAGCAAGAGATGACATTAAACTCTGATACTAATATAAAGTTCTACCACCAATACTAAATTCCGATTCAAATGCAAACATCTAAACATGGACACGATGAATTTAGAGAATTACCATCAAACTCACTAAAATTGTATTGCGCAAACTCATATTTATTAGCAAAATAAATAAATAATTAGACGAATTTAGACAAATAAATAAAGAATAATCAATAAATGTAAACTATAATCACTGTTATATCATTGAATATAGAGTTAATTGTATTTTTGGTAGAGAGAGAGAGGGTGTGTGACTCGTGGGGAGGAGAGAGATATAAAGTGAATATAGAGAGATATAGTTAAGTTTTTGTTTCTCTTTTTACTTTTCAAAAATAATTTTAATATTAAAAAATCAATTAAAAGATTAAAAAATTGAATAATATAAGGAGAAAGGGTTTTTTGGTTCTTTCAAGTTTTGGAGGAACCAAAATTGCAATGAAGTTTGGTTAATAGGGACTGATGCGGTAAGTTTTCGGACCAGGTGATTAAACCCGTAATTTTGACCAAACTAGGAGACCAAAAATGTAATTTACTCTTAAGAGAGAAAATTTCGTTTATATCCTTAGAAACTTCCCTAATTACGTATAGAATAACACACTCTCAAATATTTTTTAGAGTATTATTTAAATGATCCCTGTGATTTAGTCAATGTAACTGATTTAGTTCTTTAAAATAAAAAATTACGTCAATGATCTCTATTCCCACATCATCACCACCGCCACCCCATTTTTCTCCCTACCCACCGTCGTTTGATGATTTGAGCAATCGCCATGTAGCAGCGACGACATTAGTTGGTCGGAATCCATTTCTTACGTCCTGCCTTGATTCTTAACAGGATTACATCTCTCGACAAGTTTGTTGTTGTATACATAGCCCAATTCTATACAAGAGAACAAATCTATGTAAAAAATTATTTACATAAATAAACAAGGAATTAGTTTTGAGAAATCAAAGCGAATATTGTAGATATAATATTTGAAGAATCTTTGAAAAGGTATCCAATAACTTGACCCGGTTGATCGGAGGAAGGGCTCAATCTTTCCGGTGTGGATAGGTGACGGTGATCATGGTCTTCAATCTTCACACAGGGAAATATGAGTTTTTAACGTATGGTTAGAGACCATTTCAGTAATTTTTTATATTAAAGAACTAAAACAACAATTTTATCTAACTATAGAGACAATTTGAGTAATTCACTTTAGTTTTTATTGTATAGTGTCTTGGTATTGATAAAAAAAATATTTCTTTAAGTAACTATAAGAACAAAGTGGTAACATTTAGACCTCACTAGATAAAAAGTGTGAAGTAGTTTTTTAATTAGATGTTATTATTATTAATCACAACATAGATAACCATAATTCAATCCAAGTGCATAGTCCTATCAAACAAATTGTAATAACATGAAACTAGTTCCTCTCAAATTGGTTCCTCAACACCTAGTTTGGCCAATAAAGTTAGCAACTTTTCCTAGAATAGTGAATAACAACAAATCAATAACTTAGCTACTAGAATAATCAAAGATAGTGCAATAATATAAAAAACTTCATACTATTGATAGACGGGATGAAACTAAATTACTAAGACCGACTACATTCGATAGCTGGTGAGAGTGAGAGAGCAGAGGCATAGCCTCCCACAATATACTGCCCACTCTTTTTGGAGTCCAACCGGATGCATTTGGTGGTCTTGAGTCCACCTCCCTCTCCGGCCCCCTCATTCTCTCAACCTCTCTCCTCTTTCCTCTCTCATCTCTCTACCTTTATTCCTTCTCTCTATCTCTCTACTCCCTCCTCTATTTACTTATTTATTTTTAAATAAAAAATGTTGTATATGATAGAATCTAATTTAAGAGAAAAGTAGTGTGATGCTAATATAGTTGGAAGACGAAGGAAACGAATGTTGATAATCTAATGAATTTAAAATCCTTATAATCACATTTATGACAACAATAAATTTGTCAACTTGAATGGAATTACCGAACTTACTTCACTTGATTGTAGAAATTAGAAAAGATTTTTTATTTCCTTTTCTCTATCATATAGCTAACTTTGGTTTGTTTAGCTACAAACACAACAACAAATATGCATGTTTTTTCCACAATTAATAAAGTGGGATATATATATATATATATATATATGGTGCACTAATTTTTGTAATAGAACACGAAAAAATGGAAATGCTAAGATTAAATCTGTAATCGATTGCTTTCAGAAAAAATTAAAAAATAATGAATTGAAAAGATCAATTTTCAAAGGTAAGTTTTACAATTATTTATGATGTTGAATAAATTTTTATTTTTTAAGTTAGTTTTTAATTCTATTATACATTATAAAAATTATATACAACCTCTAACTAATATTATAATTAAGTCTGAATGGTCAATAATCAATTGATCCTTCTCACTAAAATATAATATATGACTTGCACATTTCACTAATTTGCTTTACTCTTCTATCTTTTTATTTCAACAATGTTTTTATTTTTTAATAACAATAACAATAATAATAAATTTTAAAAAATACAGCCAAAAAATGACAACCAGGCAACCAGCCACCTTGAACTTCCACCTAAGTGGAATGCTGGAGTTGAAATGTCACCACAAGACTTTTTCATATTAAATAATTGATCAGGTTGTGTTTTAATTTGTGTGTGTTTGACCACCGCTTTAGATAGTGTATCATATCATGCTTTGACTATATATATATATATATATAATAGAGAGAGAATGCGAAGGCAAAGTAAATTGTGAACGTGCGAAGGGTTTCAATTTCACAATGGAGAATTAAATTACTTATGTTGAGTGAATAAAAGTCAAACATTGCTTTTTATTATATTTAATTTCCAGCAAACATGAATTATTTCTTGAATTTATAAAGGATTTAATTTTTAAAGTTGTAGTAAAATGTGTTAGGTTTTAGATGCAGTAATTTTAAGTCAAACATTGTTGCTCATCATTTGAGAACTATTCTTATTACGAGTACCGTGTGAACCAATCTTGGCTTTTGATTAATATAAATCAATATCCAATAAAAATGACGGCTCATTAAGCATTAATGAGGGGTATTTTGGGAAGATCAAGACTCGCTCTTTAATAACGGCTCATTTTGATGCAAGTTGGAAAAATATATAAAAGGCCAAAATACCCCTATCAATGAGCATTAACGGTGCTTACAAATATGATACTCGCAGTACTCGTAATAAGAGCAGTACTCAAATGAACTTCTCCTTCTATATATAGGGGAGGGTTCATTAATGATGGCTTACCCGGACGTAATTCACGATTGAGTAATATATAAATGACCAAAATACCCCTATTAATAAGCATTAATGATAATTACAAATGGTACTGGTGGTACTCGCAATAACAGTGATTTATATATTAACCCAACAGTGAATTTCATCCGCGTGATGATTTGTTATTAGATTGAATTACTTTTCCCAAAAAACCCTCATTAATATGTTATTAATAAGTCATTAATCAGTCAATCTTTAGTCATTAATATGCCGCCAAAATCATTGGCCATTAATTTATTTTTAATGAAGGGTCAAGATTGGTTCTCGCGGTATTCTTAATAAGAATGGTTTTCAAATGCACTCTCATATGAGAATTGATCATTTATGACTCATTTATATAATTTTCTCAACCATGAATTGCGTCCAGGTAGACCATCATGATGTGCGAGACTTGATTTGTCTAAAATAATTTCATTAATGCGTCATTAATGAGCCAATAATTAGTCATTAATGAGTCAATCATTAGCCGCCAAAATTAATAGTTATAGATTTATTTTAATCAAGTGCCAATATTGGTTTCCACAGTTTTCGTACGAAAAACAGTTCTCATTTTAACCCTCTCACATACATACATATGAAGGTTCAAATGAGAATGAGAAATTAAAAGAGAATGGGAGACTCAATCTCAGCCATCCAATCTGGACGTTGATCTAAAAAAATCACGCGGTGGTAATTTTGTAATTAATCGCAAGTTTATAATGTTTGACATATTTCATATCTGAAATGACATTTGTTTGATTTTTATTCCCCTTGTCATGTATCATATCTGAAATATCACTGTATGTATGATTGTTCTCCACCGCTTCACTTTTTTCTTTGATATTTCAAAACTAAAATACTATTGTTTCATTACTGAAATATAAAAAAAAGTCACCGTTTCACTTTTTTCTTTGATATTTCAGAACTGAAATACTACTGTTTAATGACTGAAATATCAAAGAAAAAAAGTCACCGCTTCACTTTTTTCTTTGATATTTCAGAACTAAAATACTACTACTTCATGACTGAAATATCAAAAAAAAAAGTCACCGCTTCACTTTTTTTTTATATTTCAGAACTAAAATACTACTACTTCATGACTAAAATATCAAAAAAAAAAGTCACCGCTTCACTTTTTTCTTTGAAATTTCAGAACTGAAATACTGCTGTTTCATGACTGAAATATCAAAGGAAAAAAAGTCACCGCTTCACTTTTTTCTTTGATATTTCAGAACTGAAATATTACTGTTTCATGACTGAAATATCAAAGAAAAAAAGTGAAGCAGCCGAGTATAAGCAAACATATACTTGATTCATATATGAAATATCAAAATAAAAATATGTATCAATAATTCATATCTGGAATATCAAAGAACTGCACATGATTGTTCCGATTAATTACAAAATTGCAACCACGTGATTTTCTTAGATCTACGTCCAGATCGGATGGCTGAGATTAAGTATCTGATTTTTTAATTCTTTTTCAAACAAGACCACTCTTCCCATATTTCTAAAAATTTTATTTTGAAAATGAAAACCATATGAAAATGATACCAAAATGTTATCATTTTGAATCATGTGACTTTTTATCATTTTCGGCTGTAACCATGTGTATTTATATCATTTTCGGCCGGAAGGAGTGTATTTATATCATTATCGGCTAGAAACATGTGTATTTATATCATTTTTGGCTAGAAATGAGTCTATTTTATCATTTTCATCTGGATAATGTTATATATTGTTATCATTTTCATCTAAAAAATTTATCATTTTCAACTAAAAATTGTTATCATTTTCGGTTGTAAGGAGTCTATTTTTATCATTTTTATCTAGATAATGTTATCATTTTGAATTTTATATATTATTATCATTTTCATATGAAAAATGTTATCATTTTCACCTAGAAAATGTTATCATTTTCGGCTGGAATGTTATTATTTTCGGCGTCCGGAGATTTAGAGAGAAAAAAAGGGGCCGGACGAGATTAAGAAGGAAAAAAATGGAAAGCCGTGATTTATGGGATGGGGGATTCCTATAATATCTTTTATTCTATTATTAAATCTTATAATTGTTTAATTAATTACAATAATATCATTATTAGATCTTGATCATTGATTTAAAAAATCTAATGATCCAGATTTATCATTTGTAATCTATGTTTAACCATATGATCTATATTGATCTAATTATTATTATTATTATTATTATTGTTATTGTTATTGTTGGTATTATTATTCTAAATTTCAATACATGATATTCTAGAAATTGTCAAACTTTGCAGCCACCATATATTCTCCATTTTAATTTCTTCATTCAACTCAAACCCTGATCTGCTCTGAATCTTTATAAAATTATTTTTCTCACCACTAATTACATCTCAAAATATACACAAACATCTCTCTCTCTCTCTCTCTCTCTCTCTCTCACACACACACACACACACACAATATCCATGGAAGATGATATGGTGGAAGTACCCCATTACTTCATCTGTCCCATTTCCCTTCAAATCATGAAAGACCCGGTTACAACCGTCACCGGAATAACATACGACCGTGACAGTATAGAATACTGGCTATCCACGGCGGAGGAGGTGCGGTGTCCGGTAACCAAACAACCGTTGACAAAAGATTCCGACTTAACTCCAAACCACACCCTCCGCCGTCTAATCCAAGCATGGTGTGTCACCAATGCCAGCCACGGCGTCGACCGGATTCCGACCCCAAAACCACAACTAACCAAATCCCACGTCACAAAGCTTCTTCGCAACCTGAAGTCGCCGGAGCTTTTTCCAATCTCGTTAAACTCGTTGCATTCGATCGCAATCGAAAATGAGAAAAACCGACGGTGTTTAGCCGAAGCGGGAACAATCGGCACGATGATTTCTTTGATTACGAAATTATCGAAAGAAAACCGTACCAGAAGCTCTGAACTCAATCAAGTAATTAAAATTCTCCATGTCACATGGCAAACTGTCCCTCAGAAGAAAAATACTATATTCAAAGAAAACCATGAGGTTATTGATTCTTTATTACGGGTTTTAGGGTTTGATCACACCATGATCGAAGACGAATTTACTATCGAGGTCGAAACCCGAGCCATGTTAGTGCTCGAACTCGTGGTTGAAGTTTCGAGTAAAAGCGTTTTAGAAAGACTCAAATCCGAGTTTTTTAAACAGACACTTAACGTGATAAGAAGACGATCATCACCACAAGCAGTAAAATCCGCAATTCGGACGCTAATCGACGTGTGTCCATGGGGAAGAAACCGATCGAAAATTGTTGAATCGGGTGCGGTTTTCGAGCTCATTGAGCTCGAGATGAACAACGGGGTCGAAAAGAATCTGTCCGAGTTGGTTTTCGGTCTTTTGGGTCAGTTGTGTTCTTGTGCAGATGGTAGAGCACAGTTGATAAAGCATGCAGGCGGTATTGCAATGGTGGCTAAGAGGATGTTTAAGGTTTCTCCGGCTACAGATGATCGGGCGGTTCATATACTTACTTTGATCGGAAGGTTTTCGGCGACGGAGGAAGTGGTGGCGGAGATGATGAGGGTTGGGGCGGTTTTAAAACTGTGTATGGTGCTTCAAGTTGATTATGCACCTTACTTAAAGAAGAAAGCAAGAGAAATCTTGAAGTTGCATTCTCATGTATGGAATAATTCTCCTTGTATGCCTCTTAATCTCCTAACAAGGTGATAAACTTTTGTTTGAATGTTTGAGTGTTTAATTAGTATAGTAATATGTCAAGTATGATTATATTATATATGAAGTTATATTATTACCAAAAAAAGTTAATTTTTTTTATTAAAATGGTTAGAAAGATTATACATATACATACATTATTATTGGAATAACTATTTTATTACCAAAAAAATGTTGTTTAAGGGCATAAAAAAGTTACGAGAAACCAAAAAAATGCGACTAAAGACTTCTCAATCAAGATTTAACGGCATATAAAATGGTGTCGCTATAAGCACTACCACTAAACTAGTTTAAGGTATTTTTTTGGTTTGCCACTACAAATATTTACAAAGAATTTTCATGCCACATATTTTGTGTCCATAAATACTAGTGGTATTTAAGGATATATACGTGTTAATTTTAGTGACACATAATTTTGTCACATAAATTCATTATCATGTTAAATGCTAATATAGGTGAAGCTGTTTATCATATATATTTTGATTTATTAAATTTATTAATTTCATTATTTATTCGCAAATAAAACTAGAAAACAAAACTTTAAGATTTAAAAAGGGATAAAGCTAGTTGTTGAATACAACGAGCGTTTCCTCAATATTTTATTATGGCACATAAAGTTTTTTGTATTCACATATATATACCCATTAAAAGGGTTTTGTATGTGTAAAAATCTGGAACAAAAAATGAGCATAATGAAACGTTTATGTAAATATTAATTAATGACTATATATAATAACACATTTTGTGACATTAATTGGAATAATGAAACTTTTTGTAAACTTGATGTGTATATTTAATTAAAAAAAAATTCATATGCCATAATAAAATATTAGAGAAACGTTCTTTGTGTCGATAACTTTAACCCATTTAAAAATCAGAATATCATCACTATAATTAAACGTTGCTTATGTTTACTTCCAGCAGCCAATGAAAGCAGGGAATCTCCAAAAGATGTTGAGCGGCGGAGACACCCTAACCCCGGGTCACATTAACAGAATAAAAATCAAGAATTAGGGTTATCAATGTACACATGAACCTTATTCTTAAATTGGAATGTATACATGTAAGTTGATTATCATGCCCATTCTGTAAATGATTAATTAATTAAGGAGAATTAGAAGAAAACAAAAAAGCTATATAGGTATTGACCACCCATGCACAATTTTTTTGACCCTACAAGGAAACCAACTTAGAATATATACAATTGGACCTTATATAGCACATGACATGCTATTTATACAAAGTATATATGTTAAAACCTTTGCAATATAAATTTAATCCTCATGCATATTTGTAACGACCCAACCTTTTTTTTGTATGCATGTCTCTCTCTCTCTCTATATATATATATATTAGAGTAAATAAATGTAACAGTTTCATCAGAAATTCCTAACGAGGTTTCGCACCCGGAACTATACGTCGTATAAGTGATTAATCCTTAAGAGTTAAATACAAATATAAAATTTAATAAAATGTTTGATTAACTAAACAGCGAAAATGTTTGAAAGTAAATGAGCCGTCTTCACACTGCTTGAGCTTCCTCGCAGTCACATCCTGTAAGGAATTAAACAACAACAGTAATTATAAAGCTTAGCGAGCGCACAACTTACACACTGTACACTTGGCATGTACATATCACATAACAATCCATGATCACATAATCATTCACATAATACCGATGCAGTACATTGACGACGATTTCACATTTTAATTACAGTTGATTATCCAAGCCGTACCAATCACCAACTTCAATTATCAATGTCGATTTCTTAATCAACCGCTATACAACTACGTACACCTTCAAGTATAACTTAAAGCTAAAATCTTTTTTTGACACAAGTCAATCCTTCTAACATATCATGATTAATGTCACCTCCAAAACTGGAATTATATATAAATAGTTGAAGATTACCACACTTGTTGGTTTCTGGTATTAACAAAGATGATGGTCTTTTAAGTTAATTTGTAATTATTTTTATTTAAAACATCAAGATATATATAAATCTTTAAAAATCTTTCAGCTTTTTAATTATCGATCTGCAACAAAATAGTTGGAAGATTTTTTAAAAACAATAAACATGTTTATTTTTCATTATTTGGTATCAAGCAGCAACTAAAAATATATCCGCAATTTGGACACTAATCGACGTGTGTCCATGGAACGAAACCAATCGAAAACCATTGAATCGGGTGCGTTTTTCAAGCTTGTTGAGCTCGACATGCAAGAACAACGGGTTCGAAAAGTCTGTTTTCGGTCTTTCGTGTGCATGCGGATATGGTAGAGCACAGTTGATAAAGCATGCAGGTACGTGGTATTGCAAAGGTAGCTAAGAGGATGTTTGCGTGCCGGCGCCGGCGACCGATGATCTAGCAGTTCATATACTTACTTCGATCGGAAGGTTTTCGGCCACGGAGGAAGTGGTGGCGGAGATGATGAGGGTGGGGGCGGTTTTAAACTGCGCATGCATGGTGCTTCAATTAAGTTGATTATGCACTTTACTTAAGGAATTGAAGAAATTAATCATGAAGTTGCATGGTTTATTTTGGAGATAGATTAATTAAGGATTGTGTAATGGGTGCAGTATTTAGTATATATAGTAATAGTAATATGTACAGTATGATTATGAAGTTATATATAATTATATATAGATGATGTTGTTTATCATATATTAGGGGTGTTCAAAAAAACCGAAAAACCGAAGAACCGACCTGCCCCGCATGAACTGAAACCGAAAAAACCGATACCCGTAAAACCCGTAACCCGAAAAACCCGAAAACTAGGGTACCCGCTAAACACCGGGTGGGTTCGGTTTTTAAAATTCGATATCTGCGGGTACCCGCTGTAATACCCGAACCTTCGAAAATAAATAAAAGAATATTTTATGAGGAAATGATATTTGTGTTGGGTTATGGATTAATGGTGGAATAGTTAATTTCATTGGGCTTGAATATATATACATATAAATGGTTGGCTAAATGGACTAATGTGAATAATTCAATTGGATTAAGCATTT
>JAUEJL010061774.1:0-18295 GCA_032274825.1 Drosophyllum lusitanicum | reverse complement strand
TTTTTTTTTCTTTCTTTTTGATTCTATAGTAGCCATTTTTACTCTAATAATCCTTATGACAACTCATCAGAGACAAACAAACATGGAAGGATCACAGCTCATCTTCATGACTTGGCCCATAAGACCAGTTTTGAAGATCTCGACATACTTCTCTTTGAAAGGATATCTGCAACCGCATTCTGTTCTCGAGAGCTAAACATACCTTGGCTGACTCCATTTCTTTGTTTTCTTTAACAATTAGCACGGCTTCCAATACTGCTTCTGCTTCCCCTTCTTCCACAGTCCCATTATCAATCGGGCAAGAGAAAATGCATTGAATATTCTTTTCTTTATCTGTTAGAATTCCTCCCACTCCACTTTTTCCATTTACATTTGAAACCGCACCATCCACCTCAAAAATAAGATCTTCATTATCATTGTTCCTAGACGCAACCCCACTCTCCCCTTTCTTTCTTCGAAAGTCTTCCCATCGGCTATAGAACAGTGCTAAGTGTGACTCGATTGTTCTAGGCCATTTGCTCCAAATCCAGTGACAAGCTCCGAGTAAAATTCCATCCATAACTGTTTGAACACAACTCTCCTTGTCTTTAAAAACCTTGTTCTTTCGTTCTTCCCATAAAGGCTAACACACACCAAAGAAAATCAACATCCATACCTTGTTTTTTCTTCCTTCCTTGACCATCATGCCCCAGTATTGAAACATTCTTGCGAGAGAGTTTGGGCTCACCCATCTTATGCCCAAATTCTCTAGAAGTTTTGAACATATCGGCCATGATACCTTACAATGCAGAAACAAATGATCAACCGTTTCGCTTCCAGATTTGCAAAGCGGACAGACATCTTCACTGCCATCTAACATCTTTCTTTTCACTAGTTCAGCTCTAAATGGAATTTTGCCCGACAATAAAAACCAAACAAACTGCTGAACTTTAAGTGGTGCCCATATTTTCGATACTTTGCAATGCATGAAGAGGGGACCCCTTCTAATCTTATCCACTTCATTGTTCTTGAATCTAGGTCGCCCTCTTCCCATGGTTATATCCAATCAAAGTAATCTTGCACTTCGTCTTCATGCTCCTCAAATTCTTGCACAAAATTGAAAATCCTTCATGCTCTCCTCATCATCAAAAGTTAACAATACTAACCCCCCCACCTCATTTCATAATTGAAGCGTGTTTGTTAAAAAGTTATTTTGCGAGGATGTTCACACTATCCGGATATCAGATATGTCCCACCATTGAGTTCTTCTGTCACTCTCGATCTTCCTCTTTTGTGTAGTGCTTGAAACTTGCCCAAGGTTCTTTCTCTTCAACCTCCTTGTTCTGGATTTTTTTCGTTGACTCTTACGTCGTTTTCCTTTCGTCTACCTCCTTTTCTTTAATCCCCACAACTACGTCCCTATAGGATCTATCTTCTGATCTCCGTGAGTCTTTGAAAACTTGAAGCTTCTGTTTTGACGCTGTTCTCGTCTTCCATCCGTTATCTCTACTGCTAACCTTTTTCCAATCAATTGCTTTGCTTACTTGAATCCAAATGCAAATCTCTCTCACCCTTTCCTCTATTATCTTCCTTTTTTCTTCACGATCAAACCTCACAAAACCAAATCTCCTTCCTAGTTGATTTCTTTTTTTGTGAATAAAAACATCAACCACTTTACCACTATAATATTTGGTGTTGTAAATATCGGTCCTGTCGGCGATTAATCGCCGCCTAGGCGGTTATTGGCGGCCAACCGACCTAGAAACCATATGATCGGTCAAGCATATCGGGCATGGTCAAAATCGGTCCTTGGCGGTCAAGAAAAAGGTCAAAGATGAAGCTAGAATAGTTAAAAATGTCGGATTTCTCACCGTGAGTGTCGTCATTGGATCAGTCTTCTTTTTCATTGGGACTGTCGTCATCTTCATCTTCATCTCAGTTCTATCTTCATCTTCATCGCCAGATTTTCATCTTCTTAAGTCTCTCTCTTGATTGTTTGGTGACTATCTTGATTGCTTTGTCTCTCTAGAGGTATTGAGATGTTTCCGGAATGCTTCACCTTTACCTTGATTGAGCCCACTCTCTCTCCCGATTCATCTTTCATCTGGGTTGTTTTCTCTCTTTATCGCTGACCTGCAAAACCAATCACCCATCCCATAATAAATGCCATTTAGGATTTTACAAGGAAGCCCACAAGTCCTTAACAAGTATCCATTAAACATATATTTATTGCTATTCACGAAGTCAATCTCCATTTAGTTTAAAGGGTTATGTGCAGTGAAATGTAAGGAAGTATGCCCATTTTAATATTGTATGTAATGAATTATACTTTGTTTGTATTAATACAATAAAGTTGCCGAAATGTAATGTTTAATGTAACGATTGAACTATACTTTATTATTATTATTATTATTAAATGTATTTCCATATCAGTATTCTTGTTCTTGGAAAATGTTCTTGAGATATTCAAGTTCATCAACACCTATCTCTGCCTCCTGCCTCCACCCTAACCACTGTCCAAGGGCAGACCCAAGCACAAGCCGGTGGTGGCATGAGACACCAGCCAATTTTGTCCGCGTAGTGTAAATTTCGATCTCGCATAGTGTAAATTCCGATTTTTTCGAGGCGGTGCTACCACCCATTTCAAGTCCTAGGTCCGGTGCTATCACATATTTCAAATCCTGGGTCCGCCCCTGCCACCGTCGGCCACCACACCACATCGTCTCTAGCTTCCACCTTACCCATTGTAATGACCCAAACACACAATGTATGTGACAAAATTCAAAAAACATATCCGTCAACAAAACCCTTAAACGAAGAAAGAGGATGGTGGTGGTGACTAATGACAGAGAGGATGGTGGTGGGAGTCTTCTCCTCTGGCGAAACCCTTAAACTAAGATGAAAATCCCCCAAATCGAAACCTTAGACGAAGATGACGGTCGCCCAAATTGAAACCCTTAAACCGGATCTTCTTGGGCGACGATGGTCTTCTCCTCCAGCAATGGTGGTGGTCTTCTTCTCCGGCAAAGAGAGAGGGTGGTGGTAGGACTGACGAGAGAGAGAGAGAGGGGATTGAGGAGAGGTGGTGAATATTGATCCAGTCATTTAGATGCACCAAAAAACCGGAGAAACCCTTTTGATAAAATAATAATAACAACAACAACAAAAACAACAATAAAAAAGTATTAATAAAAAATGAAAATAAAATATTTAAAAAATCAAGCCGACTTGCTTAACCTATTATTGCAAGTCACATTACACACAATGTAATCTTCGGGTAGTTTATTGTATTAATGTCAACAAAATTTAATTCGTCACATAGAATGTTAAATTGGGCATACTTCCTTACATTTTGGTGCACACAACCCTAGTTTAGGCTAATATTTATTTAAAGATTAAATTTTAGGTGATGATTAACTTTTATATAGTTTAATTTAGGGTCATTAATGGTTTAACCATCAAAGATTTAGTTTGGTTTCGTTTTTAATTATCAAAGTTTTTTCTTTAACTGTTTTACCATAAAGTTTAAATTTATTATGATTTAATCATCAAAGTTACACCTTTTTTTGGTTTAAACCTTAAAGTTTTTTTCCAAATGATTTAACCCTTAAAATTTTTGTTAAAAATTGGTTTAAACCTCTAAGTTTTGTTAAGTTTAAAAAAAAACTAACATACATAATCAAGTAGATAGGGTAAAATAAAAAACCATACAAAACTTAAGGGATTAATCAGTTTTTTAATAAAACTTTAAGGTTTTAACTATTTGGAAAAAACTTTAAGCTTTAAAGCATAACAAATTCAAAACTTTATGGTAAAATCGTTTAGAAAAAAACTTTGATGGTTAAACGAAACTGAACGAAAACTTTGATGATTAAACCATTATTTACTCTTTAATTTAAAGATTAAATTTTAAATAAGTGTGCCTATAGATGATATATGATTTATACATATTTTATACACACACGCATATATATAAATTTATAAATTATAGAATATTTATGAGTCAAGTCACGAGTTGACAACTATGGTTATTGACCTAATTTGTTAGGATATTGCTAATATTGTTTTAAATAAATTCCTTTATAATTAAGGGTCACCGCCTAGAAACCGATTTAATCACCGTATAGCTGAAAATGTTTATTTACAACCTGGTAGCAACATCAACTGAAGATCAGATGTGCCCTGTCTTTTCCTTGCATTGAAAATTGGCTAAACTTCTTATGGTCGAAAATAGGTGCGTTATTGTTTTTTTAATATCATAGGTACCTTGACCAACTATGAATCTGTATGTTAGTGACGGAAAACTCTTGTAACTTTACGACACATAACTCTAGCAACATCAACTAAAAATCACAAGTGCCCCTGCCTTTTCTTAAAAAATTGTTTCTTGCTTATATGTGTTTTAACAAATCAGGCCGTCTTTTCTTAACGTTAGCTATAGAAACATATTTTTAATTTAAGTTACATAAACATTCTGAAATCCTTTGTAGCCTACATACATACCTATATATTGTTATGCATCATAGGTTTATTCTTTTATAGTTTTATGTTGTAGGCTAGTTAAGTTTTTGTGGCACATTTTCTTACTTTCTTGATCTTCTACATTGTTTTTCTTGTTATGATTCCTAACTTTATTAGTTTTCCATCTCTGGGAGGAGACCGGTTTTGGTACAAAATAATATGTTTTTATCATCGTTTAACTTGATTACTTTTGACCTAGTTATTACTTTCGTATAATGTTCTATCGATAAGTCGCGTTGTTTGACACTTCTATGCTATCTCACAAGTCTTACCTCAAATTTGAGAATTTGGAATCTCCTTACTAAAATATGTAAACACCCATTTCAACTCTTCTTTTACTTAGAGGTTGATTGGTTGCATTTAGCTTGTTGCTATAGCTGGGATTAGCTGTAACACCTACGGGTGAGCACAGAAACCGATTAACCAAACCATAACCGATTTAACCGACAAAAGCGACCCAAACTAACCGAACCATTTCAAAAACCGATGGTTCGGTTTCTAAATTTTGGTTAACCGATAAGGACAGTTCGGTTACGGTGTCGATTAATCACAAAAACCGCCCCATTATTAACCGAACCGCCCCAATAAAATATTTTGTAATTTTTGTTTTATTTATCTATACTAATACGAAACCTTATTATTTTTAGAGTGTCATGTTTTAGAGTTTTTGGAGTTTTTGTTATTATTTTTAAGCTTTATAATCGTTTTCTATTATATATATTCTATACGACGTCTCGCATTTATTTATTTTTGTTTCACATGAAGTTTTTTATTTATTTTTATGCCAAGTTTTGTTCATTTCTTATACTAAATTCTTGTTCATTTTACCCAAGTTTATTTTTAATGTCCAACTTCCTTATTGGTTAACCGCCCCGTTTAACCGATAACCGCACCATTAAACGATTATCCGCCTCGTTAATAAACCGAAACCGATGTTTTTGAATTAAAAATAACCGAAATTATCGGTTATGGTACGGTTTTAGGTCTTCACCGACCCAAACGGACCCATGCTCAGCCCTAGGACCAACATCGTGATTCTCAAATTTCACCATTATTAAAAAACTTTTAATAATTAATTAACTATTAGCAACAGAAGTCTAAAAATCATATGCTAATAAATGTTAACCGCCAAACGGCAATTCTCAAATCGTTAAACCACTGTGTCACACCGTGAACCGTAATCATGAAACCGTTCCATAATTCAAACCATTAACAAAATAGTAAACTGTCTAATTGGTATCATCCGTCTAAGTCAAAACTACCCAGAAAGGTAACCCATCTCACCAAGCCGATCTCCTAAGCCACTTGCATGAGTACATGAGACATTTCAAAGAAACAAGCCGTATCATGTCACAACAATATCATTTACAACTTACCAAATCATGTGCCGTATACCATATCATATATCGAATATTATATCATATACCGTATACGGTGAATGTATTCCTAATGTAGAGTCTAAACCTACAATGAAAACCCAGTTCACTAATCACACTTTAAGCAACCCATGCACCATGTGTGACTCCCGGTCTATGCATAAGTGCATAAGCACACATTAGACAATGCTTTCATTACTCCAACTATGCAAGTACAAGCTATGCAGTAAATTTAAACTAGGCTTATAAACCCTTGATTTGTAATTAAGTCCACCAAGTTCTCAACTTTCTATATTGGCCACCAAACTCAATGATAGACTTTTATTAGATATTAAACTAAACAATATATATTTATTATGTATTATATATTTAGAATAGGAAACTCTTACCACCACCACTGTCGGTAACCGCCGACGGCCAACCGCCTCCATCAACTGACGGCCCATAATCGCCACCGGAAAACCGCCATTTCACCCCTCTATATATATGTATCTATTGTAATGAATTTGTGTACCGAAAATTACAGAAATACAAGGAATTGTTGGTGGATTATCTTCTTGTTTGTTTCTTTGATTTCCAACAACTTAACATAACACTTATTAACTGAATGAGCAATCTATCACTAGGCAATGATAATTCCAAAATTCGAGGTTGTAAGATGGCAGGTGAATATCAAAACCTTAACACCCAAGAATTTATTCATAAATTGGAGTAGCCTAGTCATCAATTTGGATATATTTCTTGGATGTTTGCATATGTATATTTGACGTTGTCGCTATATTTACACAACTGTATTAAAACATAAAGTGTAGCTAGCATTTTATAAATTTAGACGAACATTTACGTACTAAATTTATAAATTTTTCTTTTGGACAGAAATCACTTATTATGGTACACATATTTATTTATTATTTATTGTTGGTTATTTTCAGTTTCTTACAAGCATCAACAATATTTTAAGGTTATTATTTTGATATGCAGTCTGTATCGATATATAAAAATGATCCAGTTAAATTCCAAGGTCAAGATGTCCTTTCCAAAAAGCTTCAAGGGGCGTTGGTAAGCGTGAAGTTGAAGTTTGCACAAGAAGTTTGCTTACGTAACAATGATGAACTGAACCCAAAAGTTGAATTCTCTAAATCAAACACCAAAAAGTTGTCCTCGAACTGAAATGTGCCGATCACTATTGCAGGTTCACTTGTTGCACCACCGTCAACAAATGCCAGACACGCAACGTCATTTGTGATTTGTTTAATGGAGTTAGTCGTGGATACTGTCCACTTCTTCCCATTCGGGACTAGAAAATCAATATCAGGAACTTTTAAACCAGTGGTGGAGGTGCTGTAACAAAGACCAAACGGGGCAACCGGCTTTGCTGGAGGAATTCTTTTTGTAACCTTTGAAAACCTCCGAACAACACTATTATAAATGTCTGTTCTAAGAGTGGTATAAGGGTCCATCGTACTAAGCTTGGTAGTGGTATTCACAGGAACATTGATAGATCTCTTTTTAATTAAAATGCTATGGACACCGATAAAGTAACCAAATGAATCTGGATGCTTTTGCAAGGGAGTATAAGAAAGATAACTTGTCACATCAACATCTGATTGGGGAAGAAGGTAATAAGGACCGGTTCCATAGAAAAGAACCCCTTGGTCAGACGGCTTGCTAGGCAAACAAAGCGCAAATGAGTTTTGAAGTGGCTGATGTAAATAAGCAGGCATTGCATAAGGAGAGGATGAAAATGCCGCGACACCAGTAACATTTGAAGGGAAGGATGCAAATGTTGAAGGAGGAGCACATGCCGTATTAGGGCCCATAGCATAAAGCGGATTAAAAACATTTTTACCCCCACTTGTGTTCACATAGAAACTATCATAGTTGAGCAGGGGTTGGCCACATGATTTGGTAACAGGGTTGACCACATTGACTGGGATAAAAGTTTGGATCCAATTTGTTCCAGTCAAGAATGCACTTATGCCATGCGAAGGGAGCATCGATGTCTATAAGCAAGTTTGAATGCGGATATTGTATGCTTACATAGCGTGTAATGAGCTGGACACTGTAGAGAGGCTTAACGACATCGATATGTTTATTAACTGGCATTACTGCAGAAGTGTAAGGTAAATATTCAGCTATAGCTTCATGTTGATGAGAGAGGTAAGCTATAACGAAAAGGAGTAGTTTCAGAATCAAAAGCATTTTTTTTTAAAAAATGTTTGTATATATAAGTGTGGTGCTGGGATTAATGGGCATCAAGCAGGCTTATATATATAGATAGACAGATAATTAAAGGGCATTTGTCTTGCGTATTTTGAGAAGCAACTTTTATGCATGTGATCAATTAAGATTTCTAAGTATTTTTTTACAAGGCAAATTTTAAAATAACTCCTCCGAACTAATTACGAGGAGTTAGGTAGGAGGGGGAGACTTAAACGTACTGTTTGATTACAAGTACATACATATATAATTATATATATATATACATATATATATGTGTATATATATATATATATATATCGTGATTACAATGCAGATCCACGTGCTGTAATTAATTAATTGATTAATTAATTAATTAATTAATTATATATTCAGTGGATCGACGGACGTTCTGATTTTGATTTCTAAATTAATTATTAGATCACAAATGGCTATTGATTCTGTTGTTGGGCATGAGCAAACAACGTTTATTAGAAACCGGAATAGTTTTAACAGCCCCCGGATTGTTAGTGAAATTATCTCATGGTCTAAAAGCTCTAGTAAGAAATGTTTGATCTTTAATGGGTCTACACTTGTGACTTTTCTTTTTATTATTGCAATTGAAGCTTAAAATATAGTGATGCGTGAAGTGTGTTCCAAAGGTATTTTTCATGGTGTTAAACTACCAAACTCGGGTCGAGTGGTATCTCACTTACAATTTGCGGATGACAGTATTACTTTTGGGTGAATGGTCTTTTACAAATGTTTTCAACATAATATGTATCTTGAGATGTTTCCAGTTGTCATCTGGTCTAAAAGTTAACATGGGGAAGACCAATATCATGGTGTTGTGGTTGAGCTACAAGAAGTTGAAAATTTGGCTAATAGAGTTCACTATAATGCTAGTCTGCTGCCATAGGTGCATCAATGAACAAAAGTGAGTCTTGGGCTGAAATTATAAATAAATTTGAGGCGGGGCTCTCATTCTGGAAATCAAATCTTGGTGGGCGATTAACTTTAGTTAAATTTGTTCAGGGCAGTCTGGGTATATATCATTTCTCGATTTTTTAAGCTCCAAACAAAGTTATTAGATCCTTGGAGAGCATCAAGTCAAAAAAAATTTGGGGAACAAAAAATGGCAGAAGAAAGATTTCATGGACTTCTTGGGATTTGGCCCAAAATGTAGCTCTCCGGTGTTTTGAACAAGAAAGAGACTCATTATAGAATAAGGTAATTACTACCCTTCACGGTAGTAGTGGTGGGTTAGATCATCCAAACTCAATTGGGAAATTCCCGGGGATCTGACACAGCATAATAAAAGTACAATTTGATTTTGAAAAGCTAAATCTTCCTTTAAGTAGTTGGTTTCAAAATACGGAGGACTCTTCCTCGATCAAATGGGCATTGGATACAAATGGGAATGAGTCTTTTTTTTTGTTGCATCTGCTCGGTTCGCTTTTGATGATTTTTTTCTTGAAGTCTCATAGTTGGTTGTCGTTTGTTTGGTCTAAATGGATCCCCTCAAAACTAAATTTTGCCGTGGAGAGTGTATCATCGAAGAATGCCAACTAAATCAAATCTGATCAAGAGGGGGCTGTTGATCACTTCTCTTATGTGTGCACTTTGTAACGATGGAACTGAAGATGAAGATCACTTGTTTCTAAACTCTAAAATCATGAAGGTTCATATTTCTGGAGCTGTGCAATTGGTGGGGCGTGAATGGAGGCCAAATTGAATATTCAAATCAGTTGTTTTTTTGGTGCGATTTGCTGAATTTTAAAGGGAAGAGGAAAAAAGCTTTTCTTGGTACCATTTATACTTACTTTTGGGTGGTTTAAAAGTTAAGAAATGGTAAAGTTTTCCCTCAATCACACTCTAATCAGGCCCCAATTATTCAAGCGAGTTAAAGGTGCTCCCTTTTTTTGGTTTAAAAATAGATCATCTCATGTAACCTGGCAAATAAATGGATGGATCGATTGGTTTTGCTCTCCCACCAGCTTTTTAATGTTGTTTTCTGTAAACGTTTGTACTTCTTTTCTCACGCGTCTTGCTAGTGTTTTCGAGTAATATATTATCCTTTTGCCGTTAAAAAAATCACAAAAGGTTTTTTTAACGGCAAAGAAAAATATATTATAGGAGAAAGCTAGTAAGAAGTCTAATTTAGTTCTTTTTCAAGCGGGGGTGTTGTTTAAAGTGTTGAATTGTCTTCGTGTATTTATGGGGTGTTGTTTGGATTTTTTTACGGGACTAGTCGGTACGTGGCTTTTTTCTCTTTGCAAATTAAGTGCAATGTTATATGAAAACATCAACAAATGTTTAATGATGGAACCCTTCCGATTGTAAACTAGCACTCCGGTATGTTTGTGGGATTCAAACTCAAAACCAATTCACTATAAGTGGAGTAACCAAGGATCTTTATTAAGCAATTTACAAAGTCAGCTCGTATCTCACGTATGTGTAAGTTTATGAGGTTTTAACTCAAAACCAATTGACCATGAGTGAAGTAACCTAAAACCTTTATTAAACATATTACAAAGTCATTTTTCATCTGATGTGGAACATTACTCAACACGCCCCCTCACGTATGGTGTTCTTTTTTTAACGCACCAACCATAAGTAAACCTTGCTCTCTGATACCAGTAAGTTTGTAAGGTTCCATCTTAAAACCAATTAGCTAAGAGTAGAGTAACCCAAGACCTTTACTAAGCATATTACAAAGTCATGTAAGTTTGTGGGTTTCCAGCTCATAACCAATTAGCTATGAGTGGAGTAGCCCATAACCCATTATTTATTATATTACAAAGTCACTTTTCGTCATATGTGGGACATTACTCAACAAAATGAGGTTCTTTGTGCCTAACACGTGGATATGAGTTACGTGGAGTGTGCGTGATTGTTTGGCCAATCACGGATGAACTAGGCTCTATACCATGTAAGTTTGCGGGGTTCCAACTCAAACCGATTAGATAAGTGGAGTAATCTAAAGCTCTTATTAAGCATATTAAAGGTCAAACTCGTCCGATACAAGACAATACTCAAAAAATTGAAAGAACAACGGGAACGTCATTCTTAATTGTGAACTTCAAAGATAAGGATGTTCATAATGCACAGCAAAAAAAAGCCTTTAGTGACACACATGGGCGACACTTTGACATATATGAAGCTAGCAAAGGTTCTAGCGAGGTATTATGAGATGTCTCAAAGGGAAGAAGTTAGATGGTTTCTCAATTTTGGTGTAAACTTTTCGGTGATGGGGTGTCGGACTTCGTGATTCGTGAAAGAAGGTAGTTCCTTTGGAGAGGTTGGTAGAAAAGAGACGGTTCTTTGGTAATCTCCGGTTGACTGGTCGAAGAGAGTTCAAGTCAAGGGGGAGATTGTTGGGATATGATTTGAAAGGCTGGGAAGATATTTAAAAACTGGAAAAGGGGTGTGCTCGGCGTGCAACAGGGGCACACAGCGTGCAGCTCTGCGAGGGTGCTCGGCGTGGAGCAGGGGGTTTTGGCCCGATGCAATATGCGGCGCTCAAATCTTTAATTATGTTAATATATTGTTTCCTAATTAAGTTTAGGGCAACGTTTATCATTATTGTTTGGTTATAAATATCGAGCCTAGGTTCAGTCATATGTACACATCGTTCAACATTCTCCGAGTTAATAAAGAAGTCTCTGTTACTGCCCGTGGACGTAGGTCGTGACCCGACGACTAAACCATGTTATATCTTGTGTTCTTGTCATGTTTGTTATCCATATTATTTCAACGCTTGTTTTAGGTGTCTCGATCCCTAACATATATATGCATATAGTATAAAAGATAAGATGTACTACTTTGAGTTGGTTCAACACATCGTTGCATCTGTGGAAGACTTTGACCACACAGCTAGCTAATTGAATGGTCATAGTCGTACTTTGGTATAAAAGTTAATCTCATTGCATTAATTATCCCTCAAGCAATGGCCATGTTGTTTGAAAAGATGACCAAGCTAAGTTAATTAATTGGTATTATTATTATTAATTTGAAGTGACAATAACACGTTTAGGGAAAAAATATAAAAAGTTATGTCTTTGTATTTATGAATTAAGACAAAGAGCTTATAAAAGCTTGCACACTCGGACAACAAGGAAATTTCCTTTTAAAAAAATTAAGACAAATAGCGTCTAGAGACCAAAATAGCAGTATCAAAGAGGATACATTAATATTATTTGACTAGGAACAAGGCATTTTATCAAAAACCAAATGATTTTTGGTGAGGCCCCATAAAAAAAATTCTTTTCCAGTGTGTGATGCAAATGGACACAAGGCAAATTAAAAACTAGCATGCTCTATGGATCAATGACCCATTTGTTCTTATATAGTAACCTTAGTTTTGAATTTTGACATGTTTAATATATTGTTGATCAAGTCTATCAAAGTATACATATTCCAATGTAACCTACAAACCTAATTAAAATGAAAATAAGCCTATAAGAATCCTAATAGTAATTCTGTAATCAAGTTGGTCATTCTTTAGTGTTGAGTGGATGACACTTGAAATACTAGATATACATGCTGGTTTTTAGCATCATGCAACCATATACATCGCATTATAATACACAAGTACACTCGATGATCACACCTGTCTTCTTGGTGAATCGCATTTCTGTCAATGTTGTCTTCTTGACGAATCAAACAGACTACACGATAAATGTCATTTAGCAAGGCATCTTTTGACCTAATTTTAAAGTCAAAAAATTCCGACAAAACTAGCAATGATGTCTTTCACGTCGCAAATTATGTCGAAAATAATGTTTTTAGATAACATCTCAAATTGTGATGCTAAATGTTTCACTAATTTTGACACTTACTTAAACAAGTCACTAGTTTTGATATTTACATAAGCAAGTCACTAACCAAGCCACTACTTTTGATACTTGTCCAAACAAGTCATCAAACAAAAATACAAACAAAAACACTGATTTTGAGATTGACATAAACAAGTTTCTAACCAAGCCGCTAATTTTGGTACTTGCCCAAACAAGTCATTAAACAAATTACTGATTTTGAGATTTGTACAAACAAATCAGTAAATCACTAAGCAAGTCGTTAATTTTGACATTTGTCCAAAATGGTTCGAAGCAAGTCACTATTTAAGACATGAAAAAATAAGTCACTAAACGAGTCACTAATTTTGTTTTACAATATTTTAGAGTTTACATTTAATAGTTTTCAGATGAACAATAACTAAAGCTAGGGATGTGTTTGGTTTCGGAACCGGCCAGGAACCTAATTAACCAAAAACCAAAGTTGATGTTAGCCTAAAACGAATACCGAACCAATATAAGAGATACGATTTCGGTCTGGTTTCGGTCATTAACAGGTTAATTCGGGTATGCAACTGTGTAGAACTGGAATTTTGTGGCTATTTACTTTGGAACCGGTTTCAGGTGTGGGAACCAAATAACCTAAAATGAGTTAGGTTTTATAAGAAAATTAGCTTTGATAGCCCTTGTTTAGGGTCTCGTAGGTCATAAGACGTTTTCGGAGTCTAGAATGTAGTTAAATCAGCGAACTGTATGCTAGAAAAAAATCAGTTCATTCCAACTTCTAATGAAAAAGTTATGACCGTTTAAATTGGACTAATAATTTTGCACAAAGTTGAAAGTTCTAATTGCTTTAACAACCTCTATTTAGGGCCATGTAAATCAGTCAATATTTAACCAAATAAGGCGTTTGAAAGTCTAAAATGTAACCAAAGCAGTGAACTACATGTGGAAAAAAATCAGGTCGTTAAATGATTGTTTAAAGTGGATTAAAAATGCAGCATATTCAAATTCCGATTTCACACCCGAAATGCTCGATAACCAATGGAGCCGTAATCGAAATACCCTAAAACCGAAAATAATAAACGGAAGAACCGATAACCGACTCGAATACTTTAATTTAATTACAACCGGTTATGTTCGGTTTTTCACTCAAAACACTGTCTCTTAACAAATTTACTATAGTATGATTAGATATGTCATGGGAATACTTCTAATTAAAAGGGGGCAATCGGTAAAAAGAGAAAAATGGGAATTCCTCTAGAACTAAAATTTAAAATGGGTATCGGTTAAAAAGAGCTTATTTCCGAGCCCTAGTTCTTCAGCGTTCCATCCATCGGCCATCGCACTCCACCGCGATCCATCCACCGCCCCTTACCGCCCATCGCATTCCATCGACCGGCAACCGCACTCCACTACACGCTAAGGATAGAACGATTCACCTCCTCGTTGCTAAAGGCATCGGAATTCTAGATGCTCGATTTGGAAATATCTCAACCCACCACTTCACTGTCACCATTTCGCTTACCTCAAATCAATCTGGTAAGATTCTTCTATTTCTTTATTCGTGTTTTTTTATTGAGATTTCAGATTTGTAGTCTGATTTGCTCATCTTTGCTAATTTAGCAAATACGATGCCTTTTTGGTTCGATAATTTGATCATCTCTGCTTATGAGCTGATGTTTAGTTGTTTACTGTGAATTGATAGTACTGATGAAATAGTTGTACATAAGCCATCACACACGTGGTTCTAACTTGCATTCTGGTTAATACCGTTTGAGTGCCCAACATATGATTGTCTGAACAGTTTTAAGCTTGGAAAAGATAAGGCCAGAAACACTGAACATTAAAGTTGTTTGTTATGGCTACAACAGGTAGTGAAAGAAAACTATTGAGCGATGCATTCATTCTTATTCAAATTTGTACCCTTTTCCCAAACTATCATGGGTAGTCGATAAGCGTAAAGTTAAAGTTTGCACAAGAAGTGTGCTTTCGTAACAACGACGAACTGAACCCAAAATTCGAATTCTCTAAATCAAACAGCAGAAAGTTGTCCTCGAATTGAAATGTCCCGATGACTATTGCAGGTTCGCTTGTTGCACCACCGTCAACAAATGCTAGACATGCAACATCGTCTGTTATTTGCTTAATGGAGTTAGTCGTGGATACAGTCCACTTCTTCCCATCCGGGAGGATGAAATCAATATAAGGAACTTTTAAACCAGCGGTGGAGGTTCTGTAACAAAGGCCAAACGGGGCAATAGGCTTTGCAGGAGGAATTCGTTTTGTAACCTTTGAAAACCTCCGAACAACACTATTATAAATGTCAGCTCTAAGAGTGGTGTAAGGGTCAGTTGTACTAAGCTTGGTAGTGGTATTTGCAGGAATGTTGATAGATCTCTTTTTAATTACAATGCTATTGACATCGATAAAGTAACCAATTGAATTTGGAGGATACAGCAACGGAGTGTAAGAAAGATAACTCGTTACGTCAACATCCGGTTGGGGAAGAAGGTAATAAGGACCGGTTCCAAAGAATAGAACCCCACTGTTAGACGGCTCGCTAGGCAAACAAAAAGCAAACGAGTGTTTAAGTGGTTGATTTAAGTAAGCGGGCATTGCATAAGGAGAGGAGGAAAATGCCATGACACCAGTAACAGTTAAAGGGAATGATGCAAATGATGAAGAAGGAGCGCATGCTGCATTAAGGGATGCATCATAAAACCACGGTAAAACATTTCTACCATCACTTGTGTTCAACGCGAAATCATCATAGTTGAGCAGGGCTTGACCACATGACCCATTAACGGGGTTGACCACGTTGACTGAGCATTCACAGTTCGAACTGTTGGTTTCGGGAGCACAGGAAGGATTCTTATAAGAATAAGAAGTTCGCACGTCGGTGCATTGATATCCATCACAAGGAATGGGAGAAGTGCAACGTTTGTTAGTGGGGCAGCTGCCTGATTGCACAATAATGCAGTCATGCCATGTGAAGGGAGCATTGATGTCTATAATGAAGTTTGAATGCAAATACTGGTTGTTTACATAAGATGTCATGACGTCAACGCTATAAAGAGGCTTAGCAGTGTCGGTATGTTTGTTAACAGGCATTATCATAGAAGTGTATGGTGGCTCAGAAGTGTGTAAGGTAGCTAAAGCTTCATGTTCATGATCAGAGATGAAAGCTATAGCGACAACCAGTAGCTGTAGACGCAAAAACATTTCTTTTTTGTTTTTGAATGTTAATTTGTATATTCTCAACAGTAGTGCTGGAATTGGAAGGGAATCAAGCAAATATATATAGAACTTCATGGGCAATTTATTTTGGAAAACAATAAATTTTAAAAAATATATTTTTTTAAAGCCAAATTTTATAATAAACCCTAAGAACTAATTATTGTAATGAAACTAAAAGCAAGTGTTAAAAATAACACGTTCATTGAGTTAATTCGATCTGCACAGCGTAGCATCTGCATAAGACTTTGACCACATGCATGCAGTGGAGATGGAATCGCTAATTAATTTAAATATATAGTTATATGAACTTAATTTGGAATAAAAGTTATTGTCGTTGCATTAATTAATTAGCCCTCAAGCAATGGCCATGTTTTTGGTGTTGACTTTTAAACGGGGTCACTCCAATGATTTTGGATGTTCTGTGCAAATTAAAATAAAAATGCCTTATTAATCTTCACGACATATGAAAAAGACGTGGTATAAATATGTAAAACTTGAAAGTAACATGTTTTTTACTTGAAAAAGTTTAAACCATTACATAAATACTTGCAAACTACCTAAAAGCGCACTTTTTGAAACAAATTCTTCAATAATTTTATCAAAATTAATAGTTGCTAAAAACTGGTTTTCAATACTCAAACTAGCTAAATCTTGCAATGAATTAATAATTTAATATCTTGTTCTCTCTCTTTTTACGTTTTCTATTTTGAGCATCTGATGGTTGGGATCGAGAGGGCATCTTAAATATTCTATCAAACAACTAAACAATCAACAAATCAAACAACTAAACAACCAACTAATCAAGAAATCAAACTAAGCAATCATGAAAGCAGACAATTAAGCAATCAAGAAATCAAACTAAGCAATCATGAAATCAAACAATTAAACATTAAGCAATCAAAAATATGTATAGAATAAGTTATACTCAAGCTTAGAAAGATAGAACCTATTTTAGTTTGATTATTGCTGTAAAACTATTTCATGAACCACTCAACCAGTCAAGTAGTCAACCACCAAATCTGATTCACATTCACTCTTAGCTGCAAGCAAAATTTGATTCATGAATCACAAAATTGACTATCATTCATATATCACAAAATGGCAACATAAAAAAACTAAATCGGATACTAGTCTACTAGAAACAAACACATAAACCAAATCGAGTACAAGGTCGATTTGACCCCACAGCCCACTGATTCACTAGTACGAACGAACAATTGAACAAAATCAAATGTGAAAATTGACAAACTGATTCACGATGATGATGCAAAAGTAGCAAAACCTAATCTGGCAAAGTGGCAATCTGAATCACAGCCCCTAATCCTGTCGATGGAAATATGGAATTAAAATCCAATCTTATTCATAATACAATCATACAAAATCAGTTTCGAATTCAATTTCAAACACACATAAATATAGAAACTCGAATTTAGTTTTTAATTTCAGAATGTGCAAAGAACTAACCTGTGTAATCGATTTCTTCCCTTTGTTCTACAACCGGTTCGTAAATCGTGCCTTGAGAACTCCAAACGACTCCGACTCATTGATGATGGTCTGATGTAGTCGCCTTGTTTCCCTCACTCAGTAGTCTCGACTCTCGACAGTTGACGCCTTGATGCAACACCCTTCGCTCTGTCGCCAGTTGATGACAGTTGCTCTCGTAGTCTCGCCTCTTTGAGTTCTGAAGGCCGATGGAGTATGTGAGTGCTGGGCTATTGCCTATTGGACCGCTTTTTCCCCCCTAAATGGACCTAGTATATGGTAAATAGACTAAAAAAGTGATGCCCCCTTTGTATTTGTGGCCCTGGGCCCAAGCCCAGACTGCACATGGATTGGGCCGGCCCTACTTTTAAATAAGACTTGCTGCTGCAGACCTTATATACCATTCTCGCTCACAGGCGTAGACCTATTTTCGGTTACCTTCTAGGTAAACAATCTAGGGTTATAGTGGTTGTCGAGGCCAACAAACAAATAACCCTTTAATTATAGCACATAAATAGTGTATAATGGTAAAGGGGTCGATTCCACGGATACTGGTTCAATTTATATTTTCTATGCAATCTAAAGATTAAGATGATTTTGCAACAACAATAAAATAAAAAGGGGATTTTGAGATTTTGATTAATTAAAACTAGGACTTGACAAATAAATAAAAATTGCAATTAAGCAAGATGGGTTAAATCA
>JAUEJL010061763.1:7462-18299 GCA_032274825.1 Drosophyllum lusitanicum | reverse complement strand
CACATATGCATATCTACATTTGTGTTAAAAAAAACTAGGTGAATCTGTACATGTGCAAATATTTGCACATGTGCATAATATGCATATGTGCACATGTCGAGCTGTACTAAAAAAACCCAGCAATCACAAAAAAAAATCGGAAAAATATAGCAAGATCGGTCTCGAATTAAAGAGCATAATTTTCTCGTTAATTTGGTATAACTTTTGTAATTTAACACCTTTTCGATTAATGTATATATTAGTTTAAAATATGTGGGGGTAATGTAAAAATGTCCAAATTGCCCTTAATTAATTAAGGACAAGTTTGATTTAATTAAGGTTATCCATTAACAACTCTTTTATCTGGACCATCTATCTCTTTGATCAATAGCTATAATTGGTTCTCGCAGTTCTCGTACGAAAAAAGGTTCTTGTTTGAACCGTCCCCTATATATATATATAGGGGATGGTTCAAACGAGAACTATTTTTCGTACGAGAACTATTTGTAACATCATTAATGACCCATTAATAGGGGTATTTGGTCATTTATATAGTTACCCAACCGTGAATTGCGTCCGGGTAAGCCGTCATTAATGTACGAGGCTTGCTTTTTCCAAAATACCACTCATTAATGCTTCTTTAATGAGGGCATTAATGAGACACCACCCGTAATAAGCATTGATTTTATTTAAATCAATGGCTAAGATTAATTCACATAGTTCTCGTACGAAAAACACTTCTCGTTTGAACCATCCCCTATATATATAGTGAAAAGTTCATTTGAGAACCGTTTTTATTACGAGAACCGCGAGAACTAATCTTAGCCGTTCATTTTGGATAATGGAATTTATGGATGAAGAGTGTGGGGGGATTGAGTGTGACAGGGTGCATGTAAGGAATTCATGGATGGGCAATCCAATTAAAGGATGAGGAATTGGACGGCTAAGATTTGTTCTCGCGGTTCTCGCAATAAAAATGGTTCTCAAATGAACTTTTCACTATATATTTATATGTGCAATTAAAAAAGCACATGATTGATACCATGCTGCTGATGCATTGGAGGTGAAGCCAAGCCAGGCTAATTAGAGAGAGATAAATTTCCAAGTAACAAGATTTTCTGCAAGAGTTACTTACAAAACAAAACCCAACTGCTTACTACTTACTGGTACTGGAACTGGTACTGCTGTAGAAAAGAAAACACAAGCAATTCACAAAGTCTCCATCTCTTTAGCAAAAGCCACCACGTTCAGGATTCAATCACCACATCCACCTTTAACTGATGATAACAAACAATCAAATCAAGATTATCAATCAAAATCATAATTACACCACAACCAACACCTCTTCGTATAACAAGTCTTTAATTCATCTAACACCACTTTATAATTAACAAGAAGCAACATCAACCCATTTCATGTCAAAAACAATAGATTACTGCTATCAAATTATTCTTTACTATAATCATATTTCACAAACTAACTATTTAAAAACTTCCCATAAATTTTAAGACAAAAAAGTATTGGGGTCAGCCCAATCTGACCCAACCTAAAGATTACATCTAGGGGTGAGCTGAGCTGAAAAACTTAAACCAAACTAATACTAAAACCAGACGGTTTTGGTTTTTTAAATATTATAAACCGATTTTTTCGGTTTGGTTAAGTTTTCTGCTTAAAAACCGACCAAAATAACCAAACCGATATGAAGAAACCGAACCAAAACGTTAGGGATAGAGGGGCATAATAATACATTTGCATATCAAAAAATAACACAAATCCATTTACCCTAGTCGGCTACTCCCTTCTCCGGCCCCCTTCTTTCCACTTTCTTCTCGATTTTTTCAGTGTTCACTCTCTGTCTCTCTCAACTTCAACTCTCCAACTCTTCACTTCACTCTCTGTCTCTCTCGACTCTTTGAAGATCTAAGGTGGAAGAACCCGACTGAAGATTTGAAGCAGCCAAGCAGGAGATATACGACTCTTGGTGATTTCAATCACCAAGCAGTCGATTGATGTAAGGAGTAAGGACCTTGATTTCTAGTTTTCTACTTTCTAACTTCTAACTTCATATTTGTTCAAGTGATTTGAGTTCATTAACTAGTAAGATGATTGAAATTTAAGATCGAAGGTGGAAGGACTCGATTGAAGATTTGGTGCAGCCAATCTTGACTCTCGACTCTCTCAATTTCCTACTTCTAACTAGCAGATTGTTGGTTTAGTTTCTACTTGTAAGTCTCGGCCAATCTCGCAGTAAGATTCATTTTATTTCTAGTTTTCTAATTTCTAATTTCTACTTCTAACTTCATCTTTGTTCAAGTGATTTGAGTTCATTATTAAAAGATTGTTGGTTTATTTTTTTTTTCTTTAGTTGTATATATATGTATGTAGTTATTTGCAGTTCATTACTTCATTTTAGAATCACAACTTATAAACTTAATCAATTTATGTGGCTTTCTTTCTGTTTTGTTGGTTTGTTTTTTGTTTAGGATCACAACTTACAAATATAGCTTCTCTTGGACCTGTTGGTATTCATCCTGTTTGGATTCTGTTGGCAGGATGTGGGTTTCTTACTTTCTTTCTGGTTTGTTGGTTTGTTTTTTGAGCAACAGTTACAGTTGGTTTTTGTTTGCTTTTTCTGTGGCATTTGTTGCTTGCAACTGATCCCCTGTTTGTAGCTTTGTTTTCTATTGGTAATCGTATATTGGTATTGTACGAATATAATAATCCAGTATTACTTGTTTTGGTAGATGGAAGCAAGTCAAGAAAGTCGTAACGAGGGTTCAAGCCAAACTAAGGAGGATGAACATGTGAATGTGATTGATGCGGAAGATAATGAAGGTTCAAAAGAACCGATGAATGACAAGCAAACTGTTGATGATAAAAGAAAAGTGCTAAGAGGTCTTGAGCGCGGGAACATTTTATTTCCTTGGGACTATGAAGGAATTGGAATCCAAATCCTAATGATTCCAGTGTTTGGTTCACTTTAAGGATGGAATTTCAAGGAATTGGAATCCGTTAGGAGAGGAAAGTGAATTCCATCGAAATATGGAGGGATTTTTAATCCTTGAATGAAGTAATGCGGACTATTACATTATTACCCTCACCGTACATGTAGTCCTAATATACATCTTTTCCCATGTGTTCACGTATCCTTCAACTAAGAGTCTAAGACCCATCGATTGAGCCCTTGCGTCGCCGTTGCCTACGTTGCCCTTCGACTCCTCTGTCACCGCCGACTTCCTCCACCTCCAGCGCCTTCCTCCGCCGCCTTCCCTCGCAAGTAACTTGGTATACAAGTGTTTGCAAAAGTGTGGTAGTGAGCGAGTTTTCACGGTCTTCATCAATGATGGGGCTATTAGATTTTTAAAGACGATGCTCAAGGGACCTCATGCCATCTTAGATTGTAAATATTTACATTTGAGATGTGCACATATAATCAGTTTGGTTGTGAAAGATGGTCTAGAAGAGCATTTTGACTCCATTTCTAGGATACGAAACATCGTTAGGTATGTGAGATCGTCTCCTACTAGGTATGATAGTTTCCTAGATAGTGTCACGAAAGTGAAAAGTAATTGTAAACGAAAGCAATGCCTTGATTGGGGAACGGGATGGAATTCAATTTTACTAATGTTGGAAACCGCCAAGGTACGCAAATGCATTTGAGAGGTACAATATTAACTATGCTACTTTATAATGTTTTACTACGATATATTGTATTTGTTATAAGACTAAGTTTTTATAGGCTTTCTTTAATAGATGAAAACTATCTATTATACTTTCGACGAGCCGTTGTGGATGATCAAGAAGGGTCTACACAGAAAAAAAAACGAGTGAGTTTCGGGAGCTCCCGGAGAAGAGGATTAGGAGAATGCTAGGTATATTATTTGTTTTACAATAATTCATTTTATTTGCTTTATTTATTTGTTAATAACATTTGTTTTGTTGTATTTGTTTGTTTATAGTAGGGATTTTATAAAATACTTGAGAATTTTCTTTATCGTGACAAAAGGTTTCGGGGTCACACTATGTGACGGCAAATTTGTTTTTTGGTGAATTTGTCACCATGCATGCAACAATAGCTAGGACGTGTTTGAACGTTGATGAGAAAAAGAAGAAAATCGCTTTGTCGATGACAGAGAAGTATGACAAATATTGGGACAATGTAGATAACATCAGCTTTTTGTTGCATATTACATTGGTTTTAGACCCTAGAAATAAGTTATGTTATCTTGAGTATAGTTTAGGCTTGATTTATGGCAAATATTCCACCAAATGTAATAAGATGAAAATAGATACATCGAATGCTAAGCATACGAATGCTTCTTCATCTTCTAGTGGTTTTTTTAGAGTGGCTTAGAGGTTGATTTTGAGGATGATAATGCAAGGTTCATGGAAGAAAGAGGACAAAGGTTGATTTTCAGGATGATTATGCAAAGTTCAAGGAAGAAAGAGGACAAGGGGCTAATAAAACCGAAGTAGAGATTTATGTGTCCAACGCAAATGAAAAAACATTTGATGTGTTGGGTTGGCAGAAAGGTACTTCGTTGAAGTATCCAATTCTTTCACAACTTGCCTAAGCATAATTTGGCAATGCCAATCTCCACGCTTGCATCGGAGTAGGCATTTAGCACCGGTGATAGGGTGAACAACCAATATAGAAGCTCTTTAACTCCGATAGAGGCTTTAATTTGCACGCAGGATTGGTTAAGATCTACACCTGCCGACTTGGATGACACGCCTCTTAATGGTCTTGAACTACAAACTTTAGTGGAAAATTTTGGAGAAGTTAGAAGTTGGTAAGTAACCAAGTATAACCATATATTATCTTATTTAAATAAGTTACCTTGTATGAAATTATGTCCTAATGTTGTATTTTTAATACTTTGTAGATGAATTTCCAAGCTGGAGAAAAGACATTGCGATGAGCAATCGGAAAATGATTGGTAAAAAGAGGTTTTGAGCGGGTCGATAGAATTATCTGGCAATTTAATTTTAAAGACAACTAGACATCAAACTTTGTTATTTTTGTTTTCATGTGTTCAACAGTTTTTTGTCATATATTACTTTTTATTATTATGTTTGATGGGTTAAATCTATCTAGTGTTGGAAAATCGGCACATTATCATGTTTCAATGTTTATATGTCATTTCATATTATGATGAAAATGTTGGGATAATACAGATTACTAAATAGGAGATTAGGAGCAGCCCAAATATCATTCCATATTGTGTCTTAATTTATATTGTTGGTATGAGAGGCCCATATGTGTATAGGAGATTTGGAGCAGCCCAAATAGAAGATTAGGAGCAGCCCGTTAAAACCAAAACCAAAAAACTGAACCAAAAACTGAATTTGAAACCGAAAACTGAATGGTTTTGGTTTTTCCAGAAACTGAAATTTTGGTTGGGTTTCGGTTTTACCCCAAAACCAAACCGAGCACACCCCTTTTACATCCCATCACCAAATCCATATGACCCGTCCATTGTGCCACCTTTACATTAGATGCAATAATAAAAGTAACAAAAGCATGTTTTCAGAAAACGCTTAAATTTTACCTTAATGTTGCGACCACTGACAGTCAGGGAGGGCGCCTGGAAAGATCTTTTATTGGGCGGGGTAAACGATATGCAAACCCCATTTTATAAACCAGTTTTGATATGCAATTTACAAAATTCGATTACTTTGAAATAAGAACTCATGACAAATCAAACGATCCTTGTCCTTCACTGATAGCATAGAGGATTTGCTTGTACATGATCTCCTGTTAGAAGGAATGTAACCACTTATTAGCAACAGCTAAATCAGTTAAATCACCAAATGATGAATGAATTCTTTTTATCGAAAACATGCTTTAAAGTCATCCAACTTTTGGACCTATATGCAGCATCCAACTTTTGTAAGGACATTTATGAATTTCGCCCAAATTAATAATTGATCATCTTTTTTACCAAGAAATATAACACAGTTTACCTACAGTCAGAATAGAGGTGGTATTTTCGACCCCATTACTTACAAAAGAATCAATTCAGGTTTATTATTTTATCCACAAAATCACATGGGAAAAATCCAACCAATTAGCTTTGAAGTAAACGAGCTAAATCTAGCTAGTACTAGCTCACATTGACGTATTTCGACATTTCATCACCGAAACTTTATGACAATGATTACATTCACAAGTTTCCAAAAGTTAGCTGGTACTTTAGAGTTTGTATATCCAACATAAAGTCAAACACTAAAAGTATGTCATCTCAAATACTGCAAAGATTATGACATAAGTAGTAGCATGTATCACATAATCATGAAACCATATACATTCTAGCTCCCTTATCCTAATGCAAAGTACAGTAACATCCCCAAATTTACTTTCCCGATTCAAGTTCAAATAAACAACCAACAAAAGAACTTACTCTGTTTTAATTAGCAGTAAAAGTAAATATAAATGATGGTTAGGTTATTTCACCTTGGTTGAGTAAGGAGGAAGCTTTAAGTAATTAGCACATGTCATCACACTTGGCAGGTCATCATCAGCAGGATCTGATAATCCGCTTGCATTACTTGCAGCCGAAGAATGCTGCACCAAACAAAAAAATCTTATATATTCTAAGCAACTTTAAATAAAGTTCAATACATATATATATTAAAAGAGCAAAAGAAAATTCAAGAATGTTACTGTACCAACACGTACCTTCCTCACAACCGTCAACTTAGGATTCAACACCGCTAAACCACCAGGAGGAAGACAAGGTGCACCAGTCACAAATTGACAGAACGCCCTTTGTTGTTCTGGGTTGAATTCTCCCATTATCTCAAGTAACTATATCCATAAAAAATGGAAAAGAAAGATTAATGAATTTAAGGTTTCTCTTAATCCTACCAATGGGAAGCAAAAAAAAAGATTCCCAAATGCATGAAGAGTTTACATACGTTGACTACGGCAGGGCTCTTGGAAGTATATCCATGATCAAATTTTATGTGTTCCACAAGTTTATCAGCCTGCATTTGTAATAAATTCTAATGATACATTCTTACATGAAACGACCCTTAACCATTACAAGTGAAAAAGAAATACCTCCCACAATTCTCTGTGGCCACAGAGCAGATAATCTAATTCATTAGGGGAGAATATTTGGAGAGCTGAAATGTCAAAGACCTGGTAGTTAACCAAAGACACGCATTAGTTGCAAGTTGTAAGTACTAAGTATATAGTTTGAATTATCATATTCTTTTAAAATAAAATTATAAATCTCATCACCAACTTACATTGATAGAATTATAGAAACAGAACTTTAAAAGAAAAAACAAGAAAACAGAGCATGATAGGAATCATAGTCCTTTTTCCATATGAGAAACCAATGTTTATAAAGGTTGCCTAAGAGATAACTAGCTGAATACCTTATGAATAATTATATACAGATTTCAGATATTTACCACGTAATAACGTATAAAGACAGTAAGCAAACACAAGTAAAACAAACATAGCAGATTTAAATAAAAGTTAAGCATGTCGCAAGATGCAATTAAAATTTGTAGCGCTGAGACAACAAGACTAATGCTGTCAGCTGTCCTTTGGAATATTTTCACCTCTAGTGATCATATATGTGCATTTGTAAAATTTTGGTTAACCAGAAACAGGTCAAATAAGTCAAACAATTCGAATATGACCCAAGGTGACCTTTGATATTTACAACTTAAATCGCTTCATCCAGAAAAAAGTGGATTAACATTTTAATAAATTAGTTTTAGTATTCACATTTAAGGCATTAACTATTTGGAAATTCCATGAAAAAAGACAAAAAGCTTGTGGTCAACCTGCCCCAACATGTTTTGACCCGTATTAGAAACTACCCAACCAAATCAAACCGCTTCAATCCACTTTGCCAGGTATAAATGTAAGTAATGAAACTGCTCAGCAAAAAACCAAAGAAAACCTGATTAAAACCCGCTCTAAATGCTTCCATTTGCCTTTCAATACCAGTCTTGACAGTAGCAGCAACTACAAGAGAAATGTACTCCTCCAAATTGTCTACATTAACCTGTGAGTTCACATAAGAAACCATATGAATATACAAAAGATATGTTATAAGCAAAAACGGTGTCCTAAAATTAAGCATGCATAAGTAGTACATCTTCATCGCCTGGCTTCAGAATGAAATCCGGATAACCAGGAAGTGTGAAGTCAAAACAAAGATCTTCAATTGGAGCGCCTCGAAATTTTAAGTCAAGTATTTCATTTTGGTCATGCCCAGGTGTTGACTTTGACTCAAGGTATTGTTTCCGACAAACAAGAGCTTGTAACTCTTGCAATGTCTTACCAAGTTCACCATCAAAAGAAGCAACATCATGTAAATCAAGCTCCTACAAGATTAAAAAGTTGGATACATCAGCCAAGAGAAAATAACTGAAGAACTGAAGCTTATTGGCGGCAAAACAGGTTAGGTTGGTCAGCTCAAAACAGTTCGTTCACAATTTCCACTTTTTTATAAATCATTAGTGTCGGATTATCGGATATGATTACAAAAATTCAAAATTATTTCAAGTAATAAACGGATTCTTTTAAATAAAATGAGTTAGGTTAGGTTGAGCAGCTTTTGACTCGTTTGACTTGCTTGTTCCATTGTCCTGTTCCCTTTTAACCTATGTTTTATGTTGAGTCAAAGCATGTCAGGTTAGGTCTCAACATTGTTAATAAAATTCTTTTAAATAAAATGAGTTAAGAGGTTCCATGCAATTATGCATCATAAATACTTATTGACAACTTTCAACCCATGACTTGTTCAACCATATATCATGTTCCCTTTTAAGGCAAACGTTAGAGATAAAACATAACTCGAATAAGCCCATTCACAAGTAAATGAATAGAAACTGCCCCTTTCATGTACTTACAAAGGCTCCACCATCCGGGCTTTCAAGGAAACTAAAGAAAAGAAGCTTACTTGTCCAAGCACAAGCTTGTATAAAGGTGCTGAAAGAATAATATCCAAAAGCCGCCCATCTTGAAGAGCTTTTGCCATTACACAACCAAGAAGTCGAAAAGATTCTATTACTTTGGCGAACTCAGGGGAGTCACCAGCAACAGGCCAAGGACGTGGGAACAACCCAAGAGGTGATATGATAACATTGCCGGAATCAGGCCCATAAACATTTGTTCTCCACATTTTCAGGTCTGCCCTTTGCAGATCATGACTTAAAAGGGTATAAAACTCCAAAGTAGGGCCCAATCCAGAACCAACTTCACCAAAGTACTCTACTTCTAAAACAGCCTTTTGGCTTGAAAACAACTCCATAACTTTTGCAGCAGAATCCAAAATATGATTCCGGGAAACACGAACTTTTTTTCGATCTAATGTTCTAAGCCTTAACTCTCTAACGTTTATAGACCCACTCCCGTTTGCACCCTGCTGCTGCTGAAGTCGATATAATGCACGAGACAACCCGAAAGCAGTTGAATAGAAATACTGGCGTCGAGTATCAAACGGAAACAAAAACGAGCATGCTTTTGTTAGCTGATGACACCATGATGGAACATTACCGGTGCAAAGTGCAAACACGTCTTGAATCTGTCGTGACAATTTTGGAGTCAATTTACCGTTAAAAAACTCATCAGCAGAAACCCTAGGACCAGTAACGTTATTCAGGCAATTTAGACTTGAAATTTTTCCTTCAGCATAGCTGTCGATAGCCGTTTGGAGACGTAAACGTGGAGCGAGCTGATTTAAACCCTCTAATAAACGTAAAAGAGCTAATATGTTATAAGTAGGATCATTCTTTTCCAAATCGCAAGGGAGTTCCCCTCGCAAAAGGCTTTTGAAAAGCGACATTTGGTAACAAGGTGAATCCAAGTTCGAATTTGAGGTGGACCCTGCTTTTGAAGACCTAGAGTCTGTCGAGTTTGCTTCCATAATCGATGGGGAGTCAGCTTTTTGGTACGTCACGGTGTAGATATCAGACATGTCACTCCATAGTCTGTTACCATCACCAGATAGTAAATCATTGCCGTTATGTCTCTCGTCATCACCCTCAGCAAGCACAAGCGATTGCTGAATAGCATGATAGATTGTTAAATTTCTGTTAAGTTTCTTACCGTTTGAAGAAAATACAAGCCTAGGGGAATCTTTGAAGCCCGAAAGGGGTTCCCCAAAACGATCTCTACCTACCCTAATAACCCTACTGTTTGCTGATGCAAGTCCAGCCATTGCAGCAGCAGCAAATGACATTGCACCCCTTGAACCAAAAGGATTTGCGTCCCGAATTGAGCCACGAGATGGAGTTCCTCTATTGCTAGAAAAACCACAAGCTCGATTTGTGTGACTATCACTTGTTGTGGGACCCGCAGGAGTACCGTCAGTAGGACCTTCCAACTTAACTTCATGAACATCACATATGCAAACTGGAAGTGAATCATCCCTTACCACCTACATACACAAGAAAGAGATTCATCATGCAAACTAGAAGTCTTGTTTACAACAATTTCAAGATACAAAAACCAATATAACAAAAAAGAATTGGGATGTGACAGTAAAAAGGGTATGAAAACATACATCATCATGCTCGTCATCGTCCTCTTCATCTTCAGATATTTCATCATCTTCAATCACCAATGCATCATCAATTCTAACAGGTGATATCTCTACATCCTCATCCTAAAGTGCACACAAAAGAATATTCATTATTAGCAACAAATGGAAAAAGAAAAAATGACAGCACGGAACCAAAGTAAACGTCTAAAAGAAGAAGTTTCAATTGTTCTGCAATCTGCATATAAAGGAAGTTTAGGTTAAACACAGGGTTTAGTTTCTGAAAGTGTATCCAAGCTATGCAGTTATCGTCCGTGGAAAATCAAATAGCGGTCAAAGTCCCTGAT
>JAUEJL010061752.1:0-18301 GCA_032274825.1 Drosophyllum lusitanicum | reverse complement strand
AAATCCCACCAAATACCAATCCCATTTGAAATCCCAATCCCTTCAAAAACAATACTTGAACCAAACACCCCCTAAGTCTTGAAAAAATACATCAAAACTAATACATAAATAGTGCAACATAATTAATTATTATCGAGGTATTGTAGTCTAATTCTCTCATTATGCTCAACAATTTTAAGGAATAAAGATCTATGCATCCGATACATTCGCCTGAAATGCTCGCAAAAGTAACATTCCAGACTGTCAATTAACTGACTATGCATTAGTCGTTTCTCGGCCTCCACACGAGACCTGTTTAGAAACCAACGCTTCTTTGGTGAACGTCCTGAACGTTCAGACTCTTCTTTCCACACAATGCTTTTATAACGTGTAGTGATTGCTTCGATATAATCCAGAAAAAGATCATCTCCATTCGACAAAAACAACTAGAATTTGATATCTTTTGAGTAAGATGAAAGTGGGAGATGAAAATGAAGTTGAAAGGAAAAAAAGTTGTAGCCATTCCTGAAATATGACGTTGGACAAAGCCGGTAGGCCGCCACAGCATCCAACCGGACCCACCCCGATCCACCATAGAAACGTTACACATGCTTTACTAGAACATCAAAAGAAAGAAAAACAACCCTTGTAATAAATAATTAAAAAAAACAGTAATCTATCGAATAGGCTTACATCATTTCGTTTGATTGTAGCACTGACAAATCAACAGCAATGCCGGAGCACCAGTTATTCTCTAGTTCAAGAAGCAGTTATATTCCTGAGCTAGCAGCATATATTATTGTAATTTATGCAATTCAGAGGTTAAATACACTTTTGGGTTAAACAAAAGGGTTCAAAACTATAAGCAACTAAATACTATGGTGTGACAAATCTACTTTGTCAATTAACGCCTACAATAAAGTTCTTTTGGAAGAGAGGGTCCAGGTTTAGATGTAAACCTAGTATCAATCAAATGAATTAAATGATCAAATTTCCATTTAATCCAAGTTTTAAGAGATTATGAATGTACATGAAAAAATGGAGAAAAAATCTGAAGCTCCACGCGTTTTTTAGCCGTTCTTCTGAAAGGCTTACGGTTTCTCCATAAAAGGCGTTCAAATCCACCACGTCTCCTGGTACTAATGTCATTGTTTTCTGCCATCTTTCGCGTTGTATTTGAATTGGATCTCTCTGCTTCCCTTCTCAAGTCCATTGGTCTTGGAGATGGTGTTTGAGGTTCTTCACATTCACCTCTTGACCTGTCAAACCCCCAAATATATAAAATTTAATTTACTGCAAGGATAAATAGGAAGCGAGTAACATTTAATTATAGCAAAGTTGGAAATCCGTATTAGTAGAAATGACCTTAAAAGTCAATGACGACTGATTTTTGTATTTTCGAGCTTCAAAATCAGAAGTCAAATGATCAAAGATAGACGATTTTTGAGAACTATCTAGTTTATAATCATGAACCACCATTAAGAATCTACAATTCCTAAGAGTATTTAGGGAAAGAGGTGGCACTTTCGACTTATTTAGTTATGAATGGGTTAATTTGGTTGTCTTTTATATCAAAAAGCCCTAGTCAGATAAATTCATACAACCTCCTAGAAATGGGAAAACATCAATCAGGTTGAAAGTTGCCCAAAGTCTAATTTAATGCATACAACATCAATGTTTAACTAATAGATTTAGTAATTATCATAGTAATATGGCTTTTGCAATAAAACCTAATGTATCCATTGTTTATGAATGAATACAAAAAAAAAAGTGAAAAACAAAAGAAGTGTCAGCAAGTAAACCCAACCGGCCCCATCTCAACCCCTACTAAAAAAAATGACACATTTCAAACTGAACTCGTTTTGACACATTATCGTCTCACTTAAGCCATTCATCTTATCACCTCTAGCGCAATATAAAGGAGTCCCATGAACACTTTTAACAATTAAGATGTTTGTAATGTAATAAATTGCTCATTAAAATTTGAGGTTTAAAAAGATTGCACTCACCTATCATGTGCAATTGATGACGAAGTGCATTTTTCCTCGTCTATTATTGTATCAACCTTGCATGCAGGGCAAATGTAATTCTTTGGTGCCCAAGATAATCTGATACAGTCAAAGTGATACCATTCATCACATTTATCACAAGCAATCATTGGTCTCTGATCATACGGCTTCCTACAGATGCAGTAAAGCATACTACGTTCTCGCAATAACTGCAGTCACCAAAAATAATAAAAAATTTTAAAAAAAATCAATAAAAGAAAGCATTCAAGCTACAAATGAAATCATCTTCTTTGCTTGTTACCTTAAGTTCCTTGTCAAAGTGCACTGATAAATTTTCTCCTTCAGCTATAAGTTCAAAAACTTCATATAATTCAAGTGCACCAGAATCAGCTGAGACCTGTTCAATAGTAGCAAAAAAGTATAAAATTGACTTGGCCCTTAGAAGATGTTTGTTGAAAGAGAAAAAAAAAAGGGACCTTTTTGGCCTTCATTGCCCATTGCAAACCAATTTGCTTTACCGTCTCAAGTCTATGCCAGAAATAATCTTCCAAAGGAATGTTTATAGTCAGACCCTGCCCATATCATTCATAAACCAGCATCAGTTATCCAACATGTTCAAATATTTTTATATACAAACAGGAAATTCAAATATATAGTCAGCTTATGAGTCCTATGAAAAAAATTAATTAACCATCACAAATGCTACACTCAACATGTGAGTACCTCTTTCAATAGTCGTTGGATCTGGTGGATTGAAGGTTTCTGTGAACCTTTTAATAACTTAGATGCTCGGACTCTCCATGAATTTCTTGCTAATGCAAGCTCAAACTTGCAATTACTTTCACGATCATAGATCCCAGACACCTCTACTGCCTGTGGAACAAAAAGAATATATACTTTATGTCACAAGTGTAACCAAACACGTCCTAGTTCCTTTAGCTTAGATATAAACTTGATGCAGTAATATCAAATATAATGCACAGGCTTCAAAAGGAGCTACATGTGCAAAAATATATTCGCAGCAAAAGCTGAAAGCCAGAATATGACTGACCTTTAAAGCATTGGACAGTTTTTGAACAACTTCACGCGGGTCTTCACCAAGAGAAGCTAGAGAAAATTCTACAATCTTAATCAAGAGATCTTTGAATCTAAAAGCTTTCTCAACAACTTGATGTATTATGGCCTTTTCCTCAATCCTGCAACGAGTAAACAAATATATAGAAGTCAAACACTCATAGCACATGTTCAAATTTAAGGATGTGTGGAAAAAGACCAGTATATCATAAAAACCCCACACCAATAATTAAGAAAAAAAGTAACTCAACTAAGCAAAAAGCATGGGAAAGCACTTATACAAGTGAAACACTGATGTAATAGGTAGCACATGTTTCTACTTAAGGTATGCAACGGGAAGAAAACACTTACTCCACACATAGGCTACCAGCATCATATAGAAGTTTCATAAACATATCCAGCTCAGGACGTTTTGCATCAATTTTCTGAAAATTAAATGAAAGTCAAGCGCAATATAAAAAATCCATAGTGTGAATGAACGTAATTGAATCATACCAGTCGGTTGATTTTGCCACTCTTGATGATATGGCAGTAAGGACATATGTCAGCTGTTGCGTGACTTGTACCACCTACAGTTGGTTTTATGCAATGCATATGGTAGCTGCATGTAATATATAAAAATCACAACATAAATAGGAAATAGGATGTAGTATTAAATATAAAAAATATTACAAAAATCAACTCCGTTATTAGCCTATTCATCAAAGTAATGTTTATTTCCTCATTGAGTAAAAATTTGACACTTTTTTAGGAGTACGGTATATGACAGCTTACAAATTCATGCACACGGAACAATCCAAGAGTTCCTGATCCCGAGAATCATTTGAGCAGAACATGCAAAAACAACTTTGGTTGCAACCATCAGGCTTGTCATACATGTACAAAGATCTGTCTAGAGTATCTAATATCTGCAGATAGAGGAAAAAATACCTATAATATCAACAAACAATGTTTTGGAGGTTAATGTGGTACAACTTTAGGCTCATTAGTCATTATGATGTACAAAGGTCTGTAGGGAGCTGATTTATCTGCAGAATATTGATAAACCTTCCACATATATGACAAATGGCAACTAAGAAAATGTAGTCTACCTGTGATAGAGCATTGAGTAGAAGATTATCATCATTGACTTTGATCCCAACGATTTCCCCGATTTTCTGTTTCCACTCTTTGACCCTTTCCACTTCAGATACAACCATGTTCTTTTCCATGCAATTGAAAGCATCATTGCTGCCAAGCTCCTGCATAGATCCAGTTATATTACTATCATCCATATATAAACGAAAAAGAAAATATAAGGAAATTGTATTACTTGTGAATAATTTTGGATAAAAGAATATTGCTCTGTAATTGTCCAAAAAATGTGAAAAATCTTTTAACTTAAATGTGTATTAAAAAAAGGACTTCACGAACACGACTACTTTCCCCATATAAAGGCATTTGAAACATGCATCCGTGGTAAGGATATGATAATAATTTCACTCATGAAGAAATGAATGTAATGTTTGAGCCTTGAGGAATATTAAATATTCACCTCAAGCTGCAGTAACAAAGACCATGTCCGATCACCAATGCTGCGGCTGAAAAATGTTTTCACTTCGTCCACCCATGAGCTACACATAGTCAAAATCAAAATGTTGGTTAAAAGAAGAGAACAAGAAATATAAACAAAGAATATTGAGAATTAGTGGTATCATTTACTATGATACGAACATATTACTGAAGTTCCTCCAAAGACTGGGTCCTACCTAATAAAGGTGTTCAATTTTTTTACTTGTTGGAGTTTATAAACTTCCACACCATTAATTCGATTCAAATAGATTCTTTAGCTTTTCAAATTCATAATATTCTATTGCCATAGTATCTTCTATATTACGGTTAATAACTTTTTTTAATCAACATCAAGTTTGTAGTTTGAGTTGCATCAGGCCCACTCTTGAGGTGGTAAAAACATCGAGCTCACTGGTTCATATTTGGCCATCATTAATCCAGCAAATATCTAACTACCACCAAAACAGCTCTTATTATTTTTTTAAATCAATTGATTTTTAAACAAACTTCAAACGCCACTACATCAGCTTCTTTTTGGTACTAGGTTAAGCAGAACGGATTTTTAACTCCATAAGTACTAATGATAAAACCTAGAAGTTCGAATAAGTTGAGAAAGAGAAAAAAGCATGCATAGTAAGAAAATAGCTAAAGTAACAGTTGTTTGTTAGAAAAACCATGAGAATTTTGGTGATGTCCATGAAAAATAATTAAAATTTAAATCTCCTCTTGAAGTCATAAGCTATGCATTTTCTTGCTTCCTGAATACTTGCTCTATAAATCAACATATTCCAAGATGACACGAATATAGAAAATGCACTGACGCACAGATAATAGTAATCTTTTTTTAAAGATTTGTACGGGTGTGCAAGTTCTTTGATTGGTATATGACAAAAATAACTCCTTTTGGAAAAGAGATGGCACCAGTTTGTCACAATATGCCTCATTTCATCAGTATTCCAGAATAAAAAAATAGAAGAAAGAGCACAAGGAAATATGACATTATGGAAGCATTTGTTTTTTTATTAGTTTCCATAATATTCAAGTTATATTGTTTATTCAAAGTATACATACTTATTGTATAGGAATTAAGCAAGTTTAATAAGCAAAATTAACTTGCAACAAAAGGCAAAGGTTGTTCTCCTTTCAGAGATCGGCCATTTCTCCCAAAACCTAGAGAAAACTAATAATGATCTTAATCAATTATTTTCATCCTAACCCCTTACATATAGGGACTAAACAATGCTCACATTATCAATCCCTAGAATAAACATTCAAGGGCCAAGGCCCATCATTTCGACATCATATGACAACCTAGCAGACTTGACTAGCACGAGCATTAAAGATCCAGCAATCAGAATTATTGCAATAACCAAGAACAGATGATTATCTAGCTTCCACTTTTGCTAAAGAAAGAAACATTTTAACACTAGCCATCGATATGTGTGTGTATAGAGAGAAAGAGAGATCCAAACAATTATAGTAAAGAGAAATTGGATGGCACATTGGATGAAACTCACTTGTGCCTCTTGATAGCATCAAGTAATCGACCAACGATCAGTGGAAACGATATTCTATTCATCTGCCATTATTAGATGTTATCAGTAAGTACATACAAAGAAAAAAAGATAGAAATAAAAGCTAAGGTGGACCACTTGCCATATAGCATCTTATTTCTGCTCATTTCTTTATTATAAACTTGAAGAAAAGAAATATTTCAGCCAATAATTGCATATAAAGGCTAAGCAGGAAGACAGAAGAGAATAATACCTTAGATTGTCTCAGAACCTCTTCAACATCGCCCAATTCAAATCTTCTAATGTTGCTTGGACCAAGAATCTCAACAGCTTGCTTGACCCAATTAATCCCATCAACCAACGACCTCCAAAAAGGACGAGCTGCACATGTAACATGATGACACTTGGCATCCTCCAACAACATATCAACTTCCTGCACAATGATTAAGAAAAAGATTGAATAACATCATATTATTTATACTATAATCATATTGTATATACAAACTTGATTTCTATTTCAGTCACCTTGAGTGTGGGAACGCCATCACGAAAACTAAGGGCCCTAGAGCACCAATGGAGAATTGCACAAGTCTCTCGTAGTTTTGGAATCACAACGGAGTCAAAACGAAGTGATAACTCATTTTTCATTATGGATTCCATCTTAGCAACCTTATCCGCAATTTTGGAGATGAGATCAGATGAAATCTTATCATCAACTTCAAGAACATTCGACAGTGACTCGGCATCATGCAAAGCAGAACTCGCATCGTGCTCCCATTGCAAATATTTCTGTAAAACGTCTTCAAGCAAAGACCGCTCTTCCAAATACATCTTCATTAACTTTGATTCTGAAACTAAATCCTGAAAAATTGCATCATAAATTCCAAAGAATTAGAGTCAGATGCCCCTTCATGCATAATATTTCAAATAACCATCATGACCAGATATAGCTAAATACCTTCAAGTCGTCGACTTTAAGCAAAGAATTAGCAAGCGACATTACAGAGGGACTAGGAACTAAATATGGTTTAGACTTGATTAACCATGATTTTGCCATTGATAAAGCGTCCTTGACATCATCTACACAAGGTAAAAGTGCACAAAGATCCTCCGACATCCTGAAATTTAACCATTAGTGGCTTTTACAGCCATAAATGTCCTCTTATTTATGGAATAACAACAGCACATAATGGTGTGTTTTACCTTACAACATCCTCAAAATCAGACATCTGAACCTCACACGCAAGAATACGTTTTGCTTTTCCTTCCAAACACATAGCTTGAGCAATTACATCAGAAATTTTCTTGAAAACCTTCTCATTCTCAATTTGTAGTCTGCATGACATCAGTATACGTTTACTCTAAATCATAGAGATGTAGCAAAACAGATATTCTAGAAGCAATTACGCCATGAATTCATACTCTGAGGCCACAGTCATTACTTGCTGAATAGATTCCAAAGGCATTTTACTACCAAGCACCTGTAGAATATAAAAAGAGAGAAACTTAGATAATATAGATTAATTAACTAACAAAATAACCGAAGAAAAACTCTGCATCTTGGTGAGACAATGCCTTCTATCCATGTAGCATGCCTCAAATTCAAATGAATATATAAGATAATTATTGTATATGAAAAAGTTTGAAGCTTTTGAGTACAAGTGGCGGTTTTGAGCCAATTGCTTATGAATGGGTAGATTTCAAATTTTTTAATAAATCTCTATCGGGTCAAACATGTAATGCTGAAATAATATAATATTTCTAATCATATTTGGTAGAGAAAGCGCTCAGCTAGTTTTGATAAGTACCGATTAACTTTTGACCCATTACCCAACCCACTTGACCCGTCCATTTTGCAACCTCTACTATTAAGAAACAGTGTCATCAGAATATAATAATATCACCTTCCAAGCTTCTACCCTGCAAGAAGCCTTCTTTAACTCCACATCAATGAGAAGCAACTCATCAACTGCATCACATAATGAAGCAAACAAAAAGACCATATGCCCCATATGTTAAGAATGCTATATTTGTAATATGATCAAAATAAAAAACATGTGAATAAAGCATGACGCAGACCTTGAACTTTCAAGAATGATCCATCTTTCTTAAGGCAAAGCAACTCATCAACAACATTTTTTTGATCCTCACACTCGTCACAATATTTCACAAGGCTATTAAAACGTGAAATCCAGTCAAACGCGTCACTCTGATATTGCCTCAAAAGTTTTAACTCAGGAACATTAACCGTAAAACCATCAAATTCTTGGACTAGCACTTCAAGGTTCTGCAAATCATTCATTCCGTCTCATATTATGCAAGGTACAACTATTTTTCATTAACTAAATAAATAATTTTAATACCAACCTTTAGTGTTATAGGACCTTTCAATATCTCAGTAGATCGAGATTGACATAACTCAATTTGCCTTACAAAATCCAAAAACAATGGGACTTCTGGAACTTGGAGTTGAAGTTTCTCAATCTGATCAGAAGAAATAACATAAAGACTAGATATTAGTCACCTCTAAGATACGAACTCTATATAACAACAGGTCGAAAACGCTATATATTAGTCACCTCTGACTTCAAGTTATTGATGATATCAACTTCGATAACACCAGGAGATTTCTCAGAGATGCAATTTCTTACAGTGTGTATCCAGCGCTAAAGTGACAATTATAAAAAATATATATCAGATAAAGATATAACATCAAAGAAGAAAAAAACTAAAAGCTTAAAATACCTTGACAGCTGACAGCTTGGTCGATAATTCCTCGCTTTCTTTTACATAGATAGCAGAATCAGAAGCTTTGGAGTACAAGGTTTCCAAGTCAACAACCTGAAAATTATGACTAAGATAAGAAACTAAACAAAATGAAACAAATTAATCTAAGTTAAATTTGTAAAAGAGATGTTATAGTTACATTAGAGGATGTTGATAAAGCAGAACGTATTTTTTGAATCAGCTCTCTCGCTTCTTCTTCATAACCCTATGAAAGAAACACAATTCTTTAGTGACTAAACAGAAATTTTTATTATAAGGATTGAAATTTCATTCACCTTTAACTTCCGATGCCCAGGTTCATTACAAGGCACAGGGCTAGCATTAAGCAATTTGCTCAAATCTTCCATTTTTACCCTCTCCACTTCACTTTTACGGTGACATGCCCATGATTCGATTTTTGAAAGACAGTCTCTTACACCTTCTGACCAATTCTGCGCTTCAGCCAAGTTTTTTGCCAGCTCTCGAACCTATTTTTTCATGTTATGTAAATGTGGATTCCTTAACTAAATATATAAATGAAAGACTCATCAGACTTTAATCTTACTGGATCCATTTCAGAACCAGCCCAAAGAAACTGTTCAGCTTCCTTTAAGGCAGTGACATAAGCGTCATTTGAATACGGCATCTGAAGAATTTTACAAGACCTAAGGAGCCATTCTTCAGCAAGTTGTGTAATTGTGACATGCCCACCTTTTTTAACCTATAAGAAAAAAACCGATATAAAAGGAAGTTTAAGACTACAAGTCCGAGTAGAGCAGTAGCTTTTGTTCTAATTATAGAATCTAAGTCACTAAATGCACTTCTCCCAGATCATCAAGCTTTTATATCCCATCTCACTACAATGAAGGCCAAAAACATAACTACGTTGAAGTGTGAAAAGGAGGTTATCAAATAAATGGTAAACAAAGATATAAACAAAAACAAAACAGATATTCTTCACACTTTGAAAAACAGAGAATTTCGGATAAAATGTCCAAACCTTCTTTGATAAAGAGGGTATGTCATTGGTACAAGGCAAATACTTTCTTGTGTTTCTCTTTTGGATTGTTTCCTCGGAACTATGCTTCTCCATCATAATAACTAAATCATTTAGTTCAGCAAGTGTGTGGCGATAAAGTAGATGGCGTTTGCGAGGCTTGCATTCGCAAAGGTTTTCCCAGTGCTGAATGTACATATAGAAGTAGTCAGCCAAGAAGAAAAATTAAGGACCAACCCAGAATCAATATACAAGTTACATGTAATAAGAAACATGCCCAGAATAAAAGCATAACAGAAGAAATGTGTCAATTATAGATATATGATGGGAACACTTAAAATCCCATACCTCAAGACAGACAAAAGCAGAAGGCCTGCAGCTGCAACCAACAGCTGAAAGATACAAGAACTGCTGACATATGATGCAGGTTGCATCCTACAAAATCATTGTCCCAATATTTCATCAGATATGTATTTACCACAATTATGTTGATGTCTCAAAAGATATAAAAAAACAGCAAAAGGGCTCAGAAACCTCAAGTTACCTCTTCCACACCAACATAATTTGGCTGCTTCCGAGGAGCCATAGGAGAAGAATTAATAATGCCATTCCTCCAAAGTCGTTCTCTCCAACTCTTTTCTTTATTGTATACCCGAAGCAACTCGTTCTTCAAGTAAGGTAATGCATTGCTATCTAAATCATTCTGTAAAAAGAAACCAATGTTTAAATACATCCAAAACATAGTCACGTGACCATGAAGATGATATTGTTGCTATTTATACAAACAGAGAACACAAGAAAAGACAAGAAAAGAAGAGCATATTAATGTAGGCAGATTAAACCTCACATCATATCTTTGAAATCAACAAAGTATACAGAAAGATATCCGATCACAAGAGATAGAATTAGAATATATAGATTCATGTAATGAACGCTGACCTTTGCAACAACACAAAGCAGTTCCTCATGAGACAACACAGCAGGTCTACGATAATGCTGATAAAGCTCTGCCCCAAAACCACCATAAGGTAACCAATCAGCCGGTGCAAAATTGACGGCTTCTGCACAGTTTAAACCTGGCACGCAGAAAAGGTGACGGATAAAACAAGAAAGAATTATAAGATTTTTTTAAAGAAAACTCCATTTCGAGAAAATATTAGACTCACCAAAGTTGAAACCTCCATGATAAGACTTAGGGAAAGTAATGACAAAATTCCCAGGTTCCTGGTGGAAGCATAGGAAAGAAGAAAGTTAGATACGCCATAATAAGACCAATGGTGGTGACCCACATAATGCAATATTATGCAACTAAAAATAATAGAAACCTCTAAGATCACATCATTTTCTTTCTTTATCTAACAAACCGAAACCCGGGATAGATAAGGGTAAAAGTAGTATGTTTGAAAATAGGGTCAATAATCGTTTAACTATGGATGTAAACGAGCCGAGCTCGAACATGGTACTTATCGAGTCGGGCTCGTGTAGGACTTTTTATGCTCGAGCTCGGCTCGTTTAAGTTATATGAAGCTTGGCTCGGCTCGGCTCGTTAAGGCTCGGGTATTATTTTGAATTTTTATCATAAGAATATATATAAAAAACAAATTAATTAATTTTGTATATGAAGCTCGTTTAGGCTTGCGAGCCTAAATAAGCCCACTCTTTGAGGCTCGAGCTCGTTAAGGCTCGGCTTGTTTTGAGCTTTTAATGATCTGAGCTCGAGTAGCTCGGCTCATCTACATCCCTAGGTTTAACCATCAAAGTTTTAGTTCAGTTTCGGTTTAACCATCAAAGTTTTTTCTTATAACGATTTTACCATAAAGTTTTGAATTTGTTATGAATTAAACCTCAAAGGTTTTTTCAAATGGTTTGAACCTTGAAGTTTTCTTAAAAAAAGTGATTAATCCCTCAAGTTTTGTATGGTTTTTGATTTTACCCTCTTTACTTATTAAACATGTTAGTTTTATTGAAAACTCAACAAAACTTAAGGGGTTAAAAACCATTTTTCAACAACAATTTATGGATTAAATCATTTGAAAAAAAAAACTATAAGGTTTAAACAAAAAAGGTGTAACTTTGAGGATTAAATCATAACAAATTCAAACTTTATGGTAAAAGCATTTAAAAAACCCTTGATGGTAAAACTGAAATTGAACTAATGTTTAAACCATTATTGACCCTTGAAAATATACAGAAACTACACTACTTACCCTACACAATTTGTCACTTGTTAAGTGGCAAAGATCATACACAAAGACAACAGAAGTACACATCAGCTAAATCTAATAGAGAAAAGCTCATATAATTTAGTAAAAACTAACTATTTTCCACAATCTCTCAACATGCACCCCTTTTTTACATTCCAAATAGGTTAGAAAATATTTGTTTTAGATTTTTTTATTTTGTAGATTAGTGCTTTGATTTAATCATTTTGTTTTATTCTAATTGTATCTACAATTCTACATACCCTTTTTCTATTTGGGTTGCTAACTCAATGGTAGAGTACTCGGCTTTAAGTGCAGCTAGAATCTTTTACACATTTAGACTATTTCTTTAAGCCACCAACTCACCTAAAGCTTAAGCAGGTAGGTAGAGGTGCCAACAATAATATTTTAATAACTTCTATTCTCGAGGAAAAAAGAAAACCAGAAGCAAGGAAGAAAACGGAAGTTAAGAATATGCAGTTCCCAATAAATATCAAAAAAATTGTGAAGGAGCCACTCATTGTTAATCAGCAATTCTTTAAAAAAATTTGGAAGGCAATCAGCAAACTGAATTAGTAAGACTGATTTTGGTTATCGAACCTGTAATACACTGTAAACTGGAACATTATGTTCTTGGAGGACAGATGGATTCAGCATCGTAACCAGCTGAAAGAGCAAGTCAGGTTGTGCATCAAACAAATCTGGAAGGCTGTTTCGCATCACCTGTAGTATCATATCAATTCTCAAGGTCAAACATGTTCTTTGACTTGGACAAAGCTTTCATGTCAATTATTCTAATTTATAAACAAAAGATATATTCCCCAATCATACAATATGCCAGCCTCATTACACTAATTCCATTAGCCGTTTAGTGCTAAAGAGAGTAACATCAAAGAAAACTATGAATACACATTTATAATGAACAAGGATGAGGTGTCAGGTATATATATAGAGACACATGCAAGATCCAATTCACTTATAAAACCTGCTTCTCCCTTTAAATAGAAATAAAGGTTGAACCATATGACCAAGAATAATTTACATATCTTAAGCATCAAATACTAGAGAGGTGAAAGGTGAATGCTCAAAGAAAACAATATTATCTAAGTTGTTTGTTCTTCCCTATACTTTCTGTTTACCCCCCAAGTAGAAATGTAGAATCACCACGTCATTGAAGAAAATATTATTAGAAATACTTCTATAAGTTCATTAGCAAATTAGCAATACTATTAATTCATTGTGTTTCCACTCCCACCCAAAAAAATATTGATCCTTTTCTTTTATCACAGCAAGTGATACTAAGTGTACTAATCCCAGCTTGCAATTTCTTTTATCACAGCAAGTGATACTAAGTGTACTAATCCCAGCTTGCAATCCTATCGCCTACATTGGTGCCCTAAACCTACGAGCCATCATACACGAACAGTACATAATTTCATTCATCAACTCCTACAAGGCATATTGAACTTACTAATCAAGAGAGTTATACAGCATTTTTCTTATGTTAGTAGTAGTATACTAATTTTAAGGTTAACAGGAACCAGACAAAAGGTGTCTATGAACACGCAACAGAGCTTGTTTGTTAGTTCCCAAGCTAATACCTAATACAAGAGGGAGCAGACACTCACAAAAGATAATAATAATTATTATTATTTTTAAAATAATAAATACATAAATCATAGAGAATGGGACTACAAGGGACATGAGAAGGCAAAGCAGTAGCACTTATCTAGTTCTTAATTTCTTATACCAAGGTATTACAGTTATTTAACAGGAATTGCGAATTTGCGATTATATATGTTAATAACCTACCTTCTCAAAAGCACTGGCTTCACTACCAGGGACGCTGTACCAACACTTGGGCTCTCCCCTGAAAGTATGTGAATAACATTAAGACCACATTTCTATATAAATATAAAACCTAAACTATTTTTAATCCATAAATGCACTCTATATGAAAGAAGACCAAGCAAGAAATGAGGAAATTACATTACGTGCACAGAGATAATAACTGCATGGATGCTAATAAGATATAGGAGTGGTGCATCCTTGTTGAAGAAAATGAAACTAGTTTTGCACCATGTGTCGGGTACAGATGGATAGTCTTCAGATCACATGCTTTTCAGAACCGAAAACAAAGAAAAATTTATGACAGACCAACCACCAAAAGTCCCAAACATACATTTTCAATTTTCTTTGTCATTAAGTGGTAACATATACTTCTTTTTTCCTTTTTTTTGTCCCTGAACCCTAACCTAGAACTAAATTAAACTCTCATTTTTCCCAATATTGACTAATAAACATGGTTGACTTTAGCGAAGTTGAATCTCTGAAAGGTGACCTTTGAGCCAACTGAATGCTCTAAAACATTGCAAACTATATCGCTGATGTACATAGTAAGTTCCATCTAACTTTCTTTTAACCTTAAAATTGCTATGGATGTGCTAAGTCATGTCTGTATCTCTAGCCTGAGTTTCATTTCTCTGATGTTAGTTATATTTAGCAACTAGCGAATTCACCAAAGAAAAAAGTATCCTTTAAGATGGTGCCAATACATGAAGTTCAGTTCATTTGTAAGTGGTGGTGCTAAGGCGTTTAGGATCCAACGTCAAGGTTCAAGTAAGTTTGTCAAACCATAAAAATTTATCATTGCATCCCTATGATATAACAAGTGCTTAAGGAAGCCAAAAGGTTCACAGTTCTGTATCAACAAACATGATATTTGCAAGTTGTAGATGACCATGAATATAGTGCAGCGAGGAGTCTAGGAATAGCAGCTTGCATACACAAGTGACTGAAATTTACAACAATCGTGCATACGACAGACGTAAATAAATAAATAAAACATAGTGAATAAGTAATATCATTCTAAGACAATCAAGTTACATACCAGTGGTGATAGTTCATGGAGTAGAAGCAATGGTCTTCAAAATGCCAGCAAAAAGATGAAAATAGCATCCCAATGTAAAGCCAGGGTACCATAACACCAGCAATATTATGATGAACAGCTCGAAGCATCGACCCTTGTAGCTTGGGCAAGTTATTAAGATTCCATGGGCTAGCACAGTATTCATCCCATTCATCATCCTCTATAGATGATAATGGTCTTTGATCACCAACACGGGGAAAGCCACTACCATAAACAGAAGTATCAAGATCGCTTCCATAAATAACTTCAACTTCACCAACAGATCCTTCCACTATTTCCCAAAACTTCTTTTCCAACTGAACCCTTGAGGCAGATGTTGAACCAAACCATTTCTTCTTTGCCCGGTCAGCCACACGCCTAAAAGCTTCCAAGGACAATTGTTTACCAGGCACAAAACCAAAGCTATCCTTCTCAGAGTTGAAGCACTCAGAGCAATACCAGTTACCAGGTGGGACCCGTTTCAAAGGCGGTGACAAACAATAAATATGCCATCCTTTATTACACCTATCACACAAAAGCATTACTTCCGCATGCAACCCACTTCTGCATTGTTCACATATCTGATCATATTCTTCTTCCTCTACCTTATGTGGTTTAACTTTCTCACCTGCTTCATTAGTTCGACTTCTCTTACAGCTTTGCTGTCCACTACTCTTGTCAACTTGCAATCCTCTCTTGCAACTCTTCTCTTTGACACGATCTAACTTACTATAATAACTCTCATAATCATATAAATGCTCGTAATATAACTGACACAGCACATACTTTGAACATTCAGAAATCTTCCCACCTGACCTCACAAAACGAAAAACTTCCCCCCACTTCTTTTCCTTCACAACATTATCATAACCCCCATAACGTTTCACCCCATTAAACAGCTTGCACAAATCTAATTCCTTCCCTTCAAAAACCACCTTCTTCTTCACAGCCTTTTTCCCACAATGTTCCTCCAAAAATCTATTATATTCTAATTCAAATGTCTTGGAATTACAAGCCGGAGGCCTTGCTTGTAACTGGTGAATAGCCTGGGTTTTTGTAGGAAACGAAAAGGTATCCAAATCTAGAGCAAAAGGGGGTTTCCAATTCTGTGGAGGAATGATCTTACAAATCCCATATGACTCAGCTTCTGGTCTGATTTTATAAATATATGCCAATGGATCCTTAAACTCGTCTTCGGTAGGGTGATAAACAGGTGCAGGTGGTATAGTCAATGATGAACCTGATGTCAACACAATTGACCCTTGCCCTAAAACCCTCTTTTCTGCAGCCCTAGGTCTATGTTTTCCCATTTAATCAATCTTCAAACCATAAGAATTAAAATTAACAACTGCATAACCTTAAATTAATCCATAAACACATAAATCACAATCAAATTCAACAACAGCTTCTACCCTATGAAGCGATTTCAAAAAACATATGAACTCACCTTTGCTTCTTTCGACGCCAAGCACACTTTATCTCTTGGCCTATGCTTCTGAATGAGTGAACTTACAGTGAAAATAGACTTGAAAACAACAATTACGAGCGAGTTACTTGAAGAGTGGTTTCTGGTTTTTTTTCGCTTCTTTTTCTTGATCGGCAGTTTGCTCGTTAGTTCTAGGTTTGCGGTAAACTGAGATTTTGACTTCAAGACCTAAAGTTGATGTAATTTACGAAACAGCCATCGGGCGCCTTTGTATTGTTGGTTCCGGGGGGCGGTTCTTAGTACAAGTCGGCAAGTCGCTTCGTGCTTTTAGTTGGTTAGAAATAGTTATTATAAGGATTTTTTTTTGTTTTTAAATAAACAAAAAATTAAGAAAATATATATCTATCTATAATACAAAACAACCCCCATGCCTCATTTTTAAACACGTCTCCCTCTCCGGTGTACTTCACGTACCTGTTTTTCACTCTTTCTACCTCCTTGCTTGCCTGGTATGAGGTTGCCTCAATGGCTCCACCTCCTGCTACATTCTTTTTCTGTTTTATTCCACCTCCTGCTTCACGAGGTTGCCTATCTTGCTTCCACATCCTGCTTTATTTTTTATCTGCTTTCTTCCACCTCCTGCTTCCTCCTCCCTCTGATAAACCGACACTAGCTATTTTTGCATCTTCTTGTCCCATTTGAATGTGAAAACAGGAACTCAAAGTTTCTTCTTTCTTCATCTTCTAGGGTTTATTTCATTAAACTATATTTGTCTCTACATACCTCCATCTGATGAACTGGCATTAGCTCTTTTTGCATCTTCCTGTCCCATTTGAATGTGAAAACAGGTACCCAAAGTTTCTTCTTCTTCTAGGGTTTATTTCATTAAACAACATTTGCTGCAATTAATTGAATGGTTTCGCTACATACCTGCTGCTCGTGAAATTAGGGTAAAAAAATGCTTCCCCTTTGTTCAGTTTACCTATATAACCATGTCACAACTTCAAATCTCAATTTAGTTACCAAATGAGTCATTTGAACTTTGTAACTGATGTTACTTTTTAGAAGCTAGATATCGATTTAGTGCTTTTTAGGTTCACAATGTATTTATATCTTAAGTTGGAGAATAGTTTATTCATATTAGGAGCAAGTTATGGAGCTGCGTTGGTAATTGTGTAGTAGATGTAGGTAGTTCTTTTGTGTTTATAGAGTGCCTATAATATATTCGATGAAATGCCACAAAGAAAGTTAGTTATAAGATTTTAACATTGATCAATTATTGACTACTGAAAAACACATTCTTGACATTCCTTCATCGTTGTTCGAATCGTTACAATATTGGTTTTGCTAATTTCCTTGTTTAGTTCGGATTGATTGTTACTTTAGTTTTGTTTTGATTATAAATATTTCATTATAATTTCAAGATTGTATTGTTAATGCTGTAATCATTAGAATATAAATCCACTTTGTGAATACTTCTTTCCTTGTTTATATATAAAGGTAAAAGTAGACCAAGTAAGAGCATTAGATTTGCAAAAGGGAAATGGTAGCCATTAAAATGACTAACTCCCAAGTTGATCAAGTCTGCCCATAAAAAAAGGAAAACGAAACTATGAAATATAATAACTGAAAACAAAAAAGTGGTTAGGAAATAGGTCCATGCCTACAAACAATATGCTAGCATATTGTAGGAATAGCTTGTGCGTATAAAAATTACCTAACTCACAAATTAATATTAGTAAGCAAACAACCAAAATCAACAAGATAAGCCTTGTGCTTGTTTCCGTTATTTAATTTGGGTATTATTCCCACTACCAATTGTCAATGAAGCTTTCTGCGAAATAGGCTAAAAACCTATAATACTTGAAAGCATAAG
>JAUEJL010061751.1:0-30122 GCA_032274825.1 Drosophyllum lusitanicum | reverse complement strand
AATATTTTTATAATTTATATAATATATTTTTACATAAAAGTTATAAAACAAACTAAAAATAAGTAAAAAAACAAGAAAGACAATTCTGTCATTTTATATTACTAAAACCAAATTTCAATTCCATTTTCTGTCAACCAAACAGATCACAAATTCAAATTCCAATTCCTGACAAATTTCGATTCCTACACAGATTCCATTTCTATCAGAAACATTCTGCGAACCAAACACCACCTAAGTAAAAAGGACAATGGTGGCTCCACTCATGATACAACACATATAGTGTCCCAGGCGGCTATGATAAACATCAATAGTAAAAATCACAACAATAACTAAAGAAGAAAATCCAAAAAAGACACTAGATTGGTCTTAGAGGTTGGACGCATAAAACAGAATACATGACAAGAGAGCTGCACGTATAATGGTATGGAGATTGTTGATTGACAACAATAGAAGGTTTTAGGGACAAGTCCAATAGAAGTAAGAAAAGTAAACATGATGTATGAATTCAAAAGGGTCGATAGCAATCTCACAATGACAAAACAATAATACATAGATCTACAATATACTCTATATAAAATAAGAAAAAATAAAACTAAAAAAGAGTTTCGATTTGTTGGTAAAACACACATCCACAAATAAATAAATAAAAACATGAAAGACTATGGTGAAAAAAAAAGAGTTTCTCAAATAACAGAGATTAAATAAAATAAAGATAAATCTAAACCCACCCACATGTTTACCAAAAAGAAAATAAATAAAGGAACAAGAACCATAAAGCGATGGTGTTGGTCGTAATTGTAGAATGTTAATTCTCGACACAACACAAAACATGACACAAAGATGTAGGGGTTGCAGATTGTGTTCGAGTTTACACATGTAAGCGTATAACAAGCATGACGCGTTCATATAATAATGATAAAAACAATAATTCAAATTGGTCTAATCAAACTTGACACCAATTCATACTTTCATAATTCATATTTCATAGGCACAATTTTTTCATCACTGGGCCGAATTGCAGCCCATTTCAGATTTGGTGGGCGGTGGCTTAAGGCCTTAAGCGTACCTCATAATCATATCAGTCTCATTATCACAAACGCTCCGACGTATCAATGGCGTTGCCATTGTCGAAACTGCCTTTATTTCGCCGTTGCGGGTGGCTGAGTTCCAGCAATGGAGTCTTCTTATCCGAACATAGTTGCCTCTTTTACCAGCCAGGTAATCCTGCTTTGATTCCTACTTTCTTTCTAAACAAATTTAGATACTCAAACGCCCTGTTTTGCGTCAATGGAAGTATTCATTTGGAATTCTGGATCGATGCCATACTCTCGACTTGTAGGCTGTAGTTTTGTTAATTCCAAGTGAAGACATGACTAGAAGCTTTAATTGTTTATAGTAATGTATGAGTTCCTGTTGCAGAAAACTCTATTGATCAAACACATTTGGGTTAGTATTTAGGGCATGAAATTGGAATCCTAGTTCTTTTAGCTCATATTTTCAGCTGGTTTTGCTTATAATTTGATTCCTAGGTGTGCAATTGAAGTTCCTAAATACACCATGCTTCATGTATATGGTTCTGCTGTTGAATGATATCTAGAAAAAAAAAGGATTATGTTTTAGTGAAAATGATCAGCTAGTATTGGATGATTTCTGACTAATTCTGCATTTCAATGCAGTGAGATGGCCCAAGACATATAAAAACTATCAGATTAGAAGCTTCGCCACTCTAAAATCAGGAAAAGTTGTACCAGCAAAGAAGTGAGCAACACACAGTCTCTCTCTCTCTCTCACACACACACATAAATTTAGGATATACCAAAGGGCTTTGGCCTAGCGGTATTAGAGTTTGGAAAAAGGTGCTCCCCAACCTTAAGGTTGTGGGTTCAAGTCCCGTAGTGGACATATGGTGTAAATTAGGGGTGTGTGTGTGTTTATCTGTTAAACAAAACATAAATTTAGGATATAGCCTATGGTACTCCCTATATATAAAAGGATATGATTTGTACCAACAGTTTTTTGGCTATCCATAACAATTTCGACCTTATAACCTTCATCTAATTGTCATGTAATTTCCTCATCCATGTAGTTAAGGGCATAATATCCAAATGGAACTTTTTGTTATGTGTCACCAATAATTGTTGTGTAGTGTGTACATATCATCTCCCATTCTCCCGTGTATTCATACTTCGTATGCTTCAAGGCTGAAATAATCTGTTTCTCTGCTGTACTTTTTAATCCAAAAGCATATCATTTCATGTAGCCATATTAGGTGAACCGTCTAGAATTCTGCATGTTCAATTGTTGTGTATGATTGTGAGCCTTTGGCTTATTATGTAACTAAGTTTTATAATACTGTCAGGAACTACAACTAATTGAGAGTCAAAGGTGACATGATCACCCTTTCAGAATAGTTTCCTGGAGATTCTCGAATCTGGGCCTCTGGGGTCTTGAGTTTTTTTTATGTAAATCAAATTGATAACAGACAAAGGGATAGAAAACACCCAGCAAACAGGTGTAATGGAATTAAACGAGCCTGGTTTCAAGATCCAGGTAATCTCCAAGCAAGAACAAAGAAGCAAACAAAACCAATGTCTCAATGATAAATCCTAAACCAATCCCCCTCCCCCCTTGGAGATATTTCCTTGCGCGGGTAGACCTTTCCCCACTTCTCACGGTCCATATCATTTTTTAAGAGAGCTTTTGGTGGGTAGATTTGATTAGTGCATTCAATCTTAATTTCTTAGTTGTATCTTTCTTGATTGTAATATCAATGCAGCTGGGTGATATCTTCATGCATTTGTTACAATTGCATTTCATTGTTATCTCGAATTTAGTAGTTCCCTATTTTGAATTTATGTGAGATGACTTCTGTTATGTCACACCTTTTTTTCTCATTTTTATGTCCATAGGAAGAAGAGACTGGATGAAGTATGTCTAGAGAAGTATCAGCAATACAGTCGAAACTACATTCAATCATGGATCCTACAAGGTTTTTTATCATTCAGTGGACTAGTTCCTCAAAACTATAGGTGGCAGACTGGGCTGGTGGTAATGGGTCAAATCAAGTAATTTTTGGTAAAGGCGTGTTCAGTTGACCCAAAACACTTTTTTGTCCAAAAATGTCAATTTTTGGTATGTCAAATATGATTACAAAAGTAATATACTTTTGTATTACTCAAAAAAAATTTCACTAAAAGAATTTTAAGTGTTTTATGCATTAGTTTCCCTGTTTTATAGCTACTTTATGTTTTACCCATTAGAGGTAAAACATAACCTGAATAGACCGTTTGGGTCAAAATTGCCATATCCTACTCAAATGGACTATTATTCATGTGTGTGCGTGTATAAATTTGTACTTTAGGGAAGGTAATTGTTGACGGGAAGGTTGTTACTAAAGCTGGACACCCTGTCTCTCACAAAGCCATTGTGGAGATCAAGGCAGAAATACCGAAATATGTGTGTAGGTGATAACTCTCCCCAGTAACTTACTATTTAGTTAAAATCTAGGTTTACTTTCAATTTCATTGTTTGTTAACTTGACATTTACTTTAGAGCAGGACATAAGTTAGAAGCTGCCATTGAACAATTAGGCGTTGATGTTACTGGAAAAGTGGCTCTTGATTCAGGGCTGTCTACTGGAGGGTTTACCGATTGCTTGCTTCAGCATGGAGCTTCTTTTGTTTATGGTGTTGATGTCGGTTATGGACAGGTAATTTCACATAAATAATACAAACAATATGAGTAATATAAGAAACTTCATGGGTTTACTTTGAAGCTAATTAATAATTTAATACACAGGTGGCAGATAAAATCCGTCGAGATGAACGTGTATCTGTTATTGAGAGGACCAACTTGAGATATCTTGCTGAACTTCCTCAGAAAGTTGACTTGGTGACTTTGGATCTTTCATTCATTTCAATACTATTGGTGAGTATTTAACTGATACGTACATGTGGCAATTTTGACCCATTTGCTTATGAGCGGGTCTATTTGGGTTGTGTTTTACATCATACAAGTAAATTCAAGAAAAAAAAGGAAAAAAATACTAAGGGAATGAATCAAATAGGTTGAAAGTTACCCCAAAGTTTCTTTTAAAAGCATATAACTTGCTCAATCATTGTGTCAAAGTCTCAAAGATTTAGGTTTTTATTGTAATGCTATTGTTTTTGACTTTTTGTTGTCAAATATAGACCATCAATTACTTGAGTTGTTTATCAATCACTAACACAATCCATTTTGACTGGTTATCCAACCTAACCATCTTGTAACCTCTACTCAAAGCACTTTTATTGTTGCATTTCAATGGTTTATGCATGATATCCCTCTTAAATATCTGTTTCATCCCCTTTCTTTATTTGTAGGTCATGCCCGCTGTTATTAATCTCATGAAACAAGATGCTACATTGATTACACTTATTAAACCTCAATTTGAGGCTCTTAGATCACAAGTAAGAAAAACGCCCAGCGTCTCAATTTGTTTCATTTTCTCATCTCTGCTTTGTTGGGTTCTTTAATGAAAATCCTCACTTTCTATTAGAACAATGTCCATTTCTTAAAGTTCCCATTTACCTATGAAATGGTTCGGCTTTAATTAGAAAAGAAAAGGGTCAAATGGGTCAAACAATTTGAAAATCATCCAAAGTGTATGTAAATGCATAATATCTTCCGAAACACTTTATTACAAAAGGTTTAGATAATTGTTACAATAACACAGTTTTCTAATCATATTTAACTAATTCTTACAAAATTCAACAAAGTGAATAAGAAAAAGTATATATGGGTTATCTTAAACCTGCCATGACCCGCACCCATTTTTCCGGAACCCATTTTCCCTGGTTATCTAGCATGCTCAGTTTACCAACTTTATGTCTGAACAGGTTGGAGGAGGTGGAATTGTGAGAGATCCTGCTGTTCATCAAGAGGTAAGTAGTAAGTTAGACTTTTCTGTTGCCAAATGACAAGAGTTCTATTCTTGTAGCAAACGCTCCAAACCCTTGGTCTTATTTCTAAAGGGGTGATTGGCTAAAATATCGTACTTATATGTCTGACTATCTCTCTTCATAAACATCTTGTAGTCTTGACTAAATCAATTATGATAGGTGCGTGAGAAGATTGTCAAGGGTATAGAAGATCTTGGCTTCCAATGCAATGGCTGGATAGAATCTCCTTTAAAGGGCGCGGAAGGAAACATAGAATTCCTGGCTTATTTTAACAGAACAACCAAGAAATGTGTAGATTCACCAGACATTAATAGAGTAGATTTATTATAATTGTATGTTATCATAAGAGGACCAGTTACAGCACAGCCACAAGTGTGTAGATTTTACCGCTGGTATTTCCCAGATGTAACTTTTGCTTAGTAACTTTTTCAATCATTAAGAGCTTGCCAACGACAGCATGAAAATGTTTTAAGTGATGGTTTTCAGCATTTCACACGGTAATTTTAGGCCAAAAACTTGCCCAACGACTGAAAACCACGATACCAAGTATCGATCAATTCTACTAGTCATTGATTTATCACCAGAAAGAAGTAGCTTCATCCACTCGCTCGTCCCACATGGATGTAACATGTACCATGGTCTATTCAGGTATGGGTGCTCCTACAGTTTCAGAAAACGAATGCATTAATGAACTTATTACTCATGTTTTTTTATTCTTAAGCAAATATGTTTGATTCTGCCTCAGAAGTTTCAACTAGAAAATCATTACAAAGATTTGATAAAAACAAGAACCTACTTCTTGAGTTATGAAGGTCCATTTTGATTCTATCAACACCTTTGCCGATTTGGTTGGTAGGTTCTTCTCAATTTCATCTAGGTTCAATGGTTGTCCATCTACACACTTGACAAGCGTCAGTTTTTGATACCCCTAAGACGAAGTGTCTTACAGATCATGCAAAAAGATTAAACAAGCTTTCAAAAATTAGAAAGCAAATTATAGAACCCGACCAGACAGTTACAAAGGGGGGGTAAATGTAATGAAACAAAGTACAGGCAAGTTACATACAGATGAGAATCAACTTACCACTACTGTGTGCACGAAAGTAGAGCACTGGAACCCTGTATGAAGGGCTGTATACGACATGGAAATCATACCCGTATCCATCGGCACCATCGCTGGTGCTCTGCACGTAAATTCATACTATTTTATCAGAGACAACCACGACAATTATTGGTAGGGGTGACAGTTTACCACCTTATGGATAGGTAGATTTGGGTTATAGCTTATTTGTATCAAGGTCAAATGGAGAAGTCATAAAATCAAAATATTTAGTAGAAATAGAGAATGTTCAAATGGTTTGAAAATTTTCAAATGTGCATTTTCCATACATATTTAACTCTCTAAAGTGTTCTATCCAAAAGCTTAGTTTAATACTAGAAACGTTCAGGCCAACCCAACAAGACCCATTCCAAAATATCAAGCCGTAACGACCCTGCACAACCCACCACTTTGCAACCTCTAGATCGAGCTTTATAGGCTAACGAAAATCACAACTTATCATTTTCGACACGTTTTCGAGTTCTAATGACATATTTTACTCGACAGCTAATCGAGTTGATACCTTTAATTTCCCTCAACAAGGTTACTAACTTTTGATAATATTGTAAGAGAATCAAACACTTCACTAAAGCCAAAAACATAAAAAAAACTGAAGAGGGGCCAATATGCATACCAAAGTGGCATCATCAACATATTCTTCATTGTTGCTGGAACTACCTTCATCGTGATCTTCCTGAATAACAAATGAGACATTAAACGATGATCGTATGCCATTTTTCAATTTGTGAAATAGTTTTAAGTCATACCTTGAGAGATCGATGAAAGAGCACATTCTGTATCGATAAATATCCAGAACTAACTCCATGACTTGCAAACCCTAATCTGTCTGAGCAATCAATCCACAACCACTCAGAAAAATCAGAATTGAACTTCTTCCACATCTCAGCAAAAGCATTAGCAGCGATTTGAAAATCGCTTGATGAGAGGCTTCCATGGCAAGTTGTCTGGTCGGAAATCATTTGAGATTGAAGAAATCGTTGTTGATACTAGCTACAGAAAACCACGAATATACAGGAAACCACAAATCTAGTCAAAATTCAACTTGCCCTAATTTTGCTGGGAAAATCACTGCCTCCTACCTAGAACAATCTAGGACTATATGAACATTGACAATTCAAGAGAGCAAACCAGAAATCTCAGATACAACGAACAAATGAGTACAGACTTGAGAGAAGCAAAGGATGTGTCCAGGACTCCAGGGTTTTTTTATCGTTTCTTTTTTTTCTTTTGTATTTACAATGTGAATTTTACAAGGTAAATGATCCATACATCTAGCGGTATATGTTCTATTCATAAACTATTTAAATGGAAGACGTTTACATTATTTGACTATTTAGTGATTTAAGCCTTATGAATCTTTTACCCAAATTTAGAAATAACAAATCGACGTAAAAGTTTGGGCGGTAATTTCGAAATTCGGGTCGGGTTCCGATATATGTATCATGTTGCTTTGTTTTGGATTGACCCATTTTCATGTCTTTAACCAATTTTAATTTTTTGTTGTATGTTGTTCGTGTCGCTTCATTCCGTGATAAGTTCGAGCCGTGTTGACCTAAGTTCTTGAAACTTGGCCTACAATTCGAATATTTCAAAAAAGAAAGAAATCGGCTAACCATTCAATTTAGCAAACAAAACATAAAAAAATCAAGATCATATAACTAACAAAATTCTTTTAAATCATATAACACAATTTATAACATAAGTAAATTTAAAATTTTCACACATATTGCTATTTATTAGGCATTTAGGAGGGTTAGGAAACTTGGATAGCGTCAAAATGCCAAATGATCAATCATTTCATTGTTTTAGTTCTTTTGCTTTTGAAATTTAAGGTTTTTAGCTTTTAAGTTTTAGCTAATCTTATTATTAATTTAGGTTTCAAATAATCTAAAATTTAATTATTTAACATTCTACTATTCTAGAGTATTAACTATAGCTATAACACCCCGTCTTAGCATGAAACGGAGGCTACTCATACGATACATAAACAGAGCAAAACTATAACATTATCTCTTAAAAATACCAAAATCAACTACCTTACTCTTTCCCTTAAACCACCCTTGAACGCGTGCCGTGGAGGAAAGAAAAGACAACTACGGCTGAGTCAAATGCCCAGTGCGCAGATATATAACATACGTAATAATAACAATAATAATCGAAACAAACACAAAGGTATCAAAATCAAAGTTTCCATATCAAATAATCTAAAATTTATTAATTTATATTTCAAATAATCTAAAATTTAATTACTTAACAGACATATATGACAAATGTCAGACATTTGTACACTGAACCTGCAGATCCAAATGTACCCTACTAATGTGAGATGAGTGTTGGGCACCACACTACCATCCACCATAACATAACCTACAAGTCTAGGGTCGACCCATACGCCTCCTCACCAAAATAGCTCTCGGAGCCAAACCCCTAGGAGACGCCGTGGACTGATCACACTGCCACAGAAGGTGTCACACCACCGGTGCCCCCAATGATGTGCCTATGGTACCCCCATAGATGGTTAAATAGCTCGATGCATCAAAACCATAAAATATCCAAAACAATATATGTTTCAAATATAGTTTTGTGTTCCACAAGTTCTATAGAAACATTTATAGTTAAAATCGTACTCAAAATATTTTTAAGAAGCATCATGTGGAACATATCTAATAAAAGAAAAATAACTTTTCCAACTCGCTTAACATATCATACTATCTTCATCAATCCAACAATAGAAGCACATTGAAAGAAAAAAGATTTCAAATATCAGACTTTTAAACAAGGATCATCGCTGGAAGAATAATAAGATAAAAGGAGCTAAGAATCCGTTGAATCGAATAATTTTAAAAGCCTTATTTAAGAGAGGAATCCATACAGACGACTATAATAATTTTAAAGGGAGCTAGAATCCGTACCTTGCTTTTGCGACCCAAGAAGTCCCAATGCGACTAATAGCTTCAAATTTAGTTTCTCTTTTCTCCGTCTAAAATATATAAGCTACTATTAGTATTTATCTTTATTCCCATTATTTTCTTTTGTTTTATGATTTAAAATTTATCACTATTACTGTTCTTCCCAAATTAACTTGCCATGTGGATTTTCAAATTATAATGGTGATCCAAAATTAGCAGAATAAGCTATTCCAAGTGAGCCGTTTGGATAAACTTAAATATCTATTCTTAGGGGTTGATTCCATTATTTATAAAACATATACTCCAAGCTATTGTTGCTTAACCATGAGATTAGTAGATTTTAAAGAAACGAACTTTTGATTCCTAATTGATACATTAATTGTCTATATCAGTAATCCTACTATATATGTAATATAGGATTCATATCTTTTCAGTTTTATCAATATACTAACTTGACACTACCACTCAGCTCATAGAGGATTTCTTTAAGGTAGGTAAGGTTACTTATTCATTTTAAGGATGATTAATTAAAAGGTGTTTATGAAGGTTTTATTACAATAAAATACTCCCACACTTGAGTTCCTAGTATGCTCCTTTTAGTTTTACCATGCTGATTTAAACATACCCCTTCTTTTGAACGTTATATATTCCAGTCAGTTAACCAACACAAATTTAAGAGGACTATGACAACTTTGAGTTTTTACATAAGACTTTAGTGGTATACTAGTTCAAAGGCTTGGCAGAAAATAGTTTACTAAAATATATATAAGACAAGACCAACATCTAAGCTTTATGAGATATGAACACTACAATTCAAAACTGTTGGCTAATTCTAAATTCATGAAGACCTACATTCTAGTACTTCAATTCTATAGAAATATTACCAGTGTTTCTGATCTTAACCACAACCCAAAACTGTTCATCAGACCCATTCTGCAGGTTCAAGAGATAAATTGATTCTCAAATCAAGAAGAGAATCAACAGATGCATTATAAAAGAAAGTGATTAAATTTCCATTAATTAGCAAGTAAAAACCATTTGAAACCGACCAGTACACCTGATCGAATTCTGATTCTTAACATAATCTAAAGAGTCATCAAAGTTTATTGGTTGGATTAAGAACCGTGATTATACAGATGGTTTTAGTCTATTAGTTACTCACTGTAATTAACTAAAACTGATTTATCATTCAGAATTCATAAGTTTGCTTCTTTCCTTGACAGAATCATGAAATTAAGGTTGTTGATTGCACCGTGTGTGCTCCCAAGTGTGACTGAACAACAATGACTTATCAATTAAATACTCCGTGAGTTCGTAGGTCGTATTCAAACTCAAAGAAACTCAAATACGGTAGCAACAGAGAAATCCCGATCGAACTGCGTCTCTCTCGTGTGGATAGTAAACGAAAACAGAAAAGGAGAAACGAACTAACCTTAATATCACAGTTATGCAGTGAAGAATCGACTTGTTCTCTGCTCTAATTTAGCCCAGCCCTCGCTCAATCTTCTTCCGCTATCACACCTTCGATCGCGACCCGTCACCCTCTCTTAACTCTCGATTTTAGATTGTTATAGATGAATTCTTGACTGAAGCGTGAAGTAACAGGTACATAAACATGATTTCATTGAAGATATTGAGGGATCGATGGTGTTTTAGGGGGAAAGTTGTTACCGAGGCTCGGTTGTTTTGAACAACCACAGACTCGGCTACTCAAGGCCTCAAGGGGTGTTTGTTTCAGCTAAAATGTTTATTTTATTTTATTTTTGTATCCGACTTAACTTATAAGCTTACGATTATAAACTTATCTTTAGTAAAAATAAGTTATGTTTGATAAGTTAATTATCAATGTTTTTTTTCTTTCCTATAAGCTTATTTTTGTATATTTATCTATATACACTATTTATAAACTTAAATCAATTTTTTCTTCTCATTTCCAAAACTAAAAAAAATTCTCTAATCGTAAGCATGTTCCTTTTTAATTATTTTATAATAATAAGTTAAGTCAAATACTTTTTAAAAAAAAAACTTATTAGTTTACAAGTCATAAGCTAATCCAAACAATTTTTTCAATCATAAGCTTATAAGTTTGTAAGCTTGTAAGTTAAAAAGTTAAAAAGTTTAAGCTAAAAAATATAAGCTTACCCAAACACCCCCTTAGTAGTAGGGCTTATGGTTATGGATTAAACACACATGGGCTTAGTTGACTAGGTAAGTGGGCTTAAGTTACTAGGCTATTTCAAATTCGTACAGGCCCGATATATGTTATATTAAAATTATTTTATTTTAATTCTGTGTGTGTATATTTTTATATAAATGTATGCATAAACGGTTATTATAATAGCAAAACAAAATATATTTAAATATTAGTTTAACTTAAAACTAAAATTTAATTTTACAATTAATTCAAAGTTTTGATTGTTAATTTAAACATATTACTATTTATCAGGCATTTAGGTGGGTTACTGGAGACATTGATTGTGTGTCATATTAATTAAGAGAGGTAACGACATCATCAATATGTTAGGTGAGTTAGTAGCAAGAGACATTGATAGTGTGTTTGTTATTGGGTAATGCATTATCTCACTTAGTTTTATTGTTATTTTGTCACTAAACGTACGTTTGCTTATGGTTGTTATTCAACATGTTTCGGGTGGGTGTTTAAAAGGGTAACTTAACTTGATTACAGAGGAGGCTTCCCCCACTTTATTACTAAAAAATTAGGTGTGACAACGTCAATTTTGAACCCACATATACTTATAAATAACACTAGTTTGTTTAGGGCACATCACATAGAGTGATTAATTTTAGATACCCTTAATGTGATACCTTCATAAACCCCATATATAACGAACGGCTAGGTTTGCAACACCTAAACTCATACACCTCTTTAGTGAGCAAATACTGAAATGACAAAATTACACTTCACTAAACAGGTATATGAGTGTAGCAGCACCTATAACTTAGGTGCTGCAGCACACATCCTTTTCCCTTCAACGCCTGAACGAGTTTAAACTAGTCCAATGAACATAAAATCCGTTTCAGGTCCGAACTTGTGTATTTTTCCTGTATCAAAACCCATGGGTTGAGACGTCCAAGGGACAAACCTGCTGCATAAAAGAACATGTATCCTCATTTTATTAGATTCCGAAGTGAGTTTTTACATAAATTGCCCATGTTTTACTCCTAATTAACCGGACCACGGTCTATAAAACAAAAGGAAACATATTAAGCTGACTCGGTGAGTACAAAATGAGTCTGTGCATGCAGGAGTCACCTTCGCTATTGAGGCTTTGATGGGGTTGGAGAAGATGGTGGTTTCAAATCGGGATACTGCATTCAAAAATTTACCATTATTAGTTTCCTTTATGTTCTGTCATTTAGTTGACAAAAGATTAAGATGCAATAACAGGACCATCTGGGTCAAATAGGTAGATTAAAAAGTAAAGTTTAAAAGGAAACTTTTAAATGGATTGAACATATTAAATAGGCCGAAAGTCACGTGAAGTGTATGTTTAATGCATAAAACCTCCTAAACCATTTTCTTCAAAAAAAAAAAAAAGATTACTATTGAAATTATATAATCATAACCAAATTTTACACACTGGTTTGGACAAAAAGTGTTTCGGATGAACCCACGCCTGTACCAAAAATTATCCGTTTTGACCGGTTACCCTTTTGCCACCGCTAGATCTTACCATTGGGTATGGGGATGATGATCTTCTTCTTGGTTCGATAGATGTCTTAACATACCCATTGTTTGTATCTTTGATTTCGGCTACAGAAGCTGACTGGCTTTTGACTTCACTTTGTTGTTCCATTGCTCCATTGTTGTCCGCTTCTATTGACTTTTTGGATTTCATTTTTAAGTAAATATGCACGGACGGCGGGAGAAGCGTTTCTTGTATTTCCTGTGAACCATATATTATGACGCGTCAGCAAAATACGAAAATAAAAAGATGAATTTTCGTGGCAATTGGTAGCCAATTATGCACAGTAAACAACTTTTACACGTTGAGACTTGAGATGCAATGTGGAAAACCAGATGTCGAAAACTGGGCAGGTCAGATAGGTGGGTTACGGGCCACATTTCCTAAATAATAGCGTGTCAATTATGAGGGTGGGTCAGGTTGACCCGCAACACTCTGTGTCAAAAGTTTTAACTTTCTTTTAACTAACTAGTCTGCCAAATATGATCACAATTCACAAATATTATACTATCTGAATAAAAATCTTAACTAATGAATAAGATGATATAGGAGTTTTTATGTATAAAAATACACTTCGGATGACTTTCGACCCCTTTCGTTTTTAGTTACATTTTATTTCCTGGTTAGAGATAAACCATAATCTAAATCAACTCATTCATAAGTAGGATCGAAATTGCCACTTCTAGGAAAACAAATAGTTGTAAGAATCTGTAACCAACTTGGCTGAATTTTTGCTAAAAATATGAAGACCACCAACGTTGGTAGTCTTCGGTTAACCTTTTCTTAATAAGAAAAGTTGGTAACTTTTATAAAATATGCTGAAGCTTCCTAAGTTGGCACTTTTTGTAATATGCAGCAAATGCCATCAAGTTGGATAACGTCATCCATCATAAGCACATAACTAGAAAACATTACAGCAATTAACTGGCACATAGTTTAAGGACAGTGTTTGATTATCAACTAAATGTTACAGAAAATACACCCTAATAGGGAAATTTAATGGACCCAATAGATATATAATCATATCCTTCCGATGATGACTATGGGTAAGTAGGTGACTTTAGATATGAAAGTAACACCGAAAGAAAAATGACGTCATTTCCATAGGGTACCTCCAAATGAAAATTGCAAGACTTCTGAGATCTATAGTTCAAATTAAGGCACACGTCTAAGAAATCTTATAAAATGATAAAAAAAAAATGAATCTTAGTGGATATTAACTAAGAACATGGGTATGTCACATCTTGGTAAACATGACAATTCACAAACTAGGTAAATTTAGCTTTATAAGTTGCATATATGCAATTTTAATGGAACTTCCAAAATGGAAATTATCAAATAAAATTGCTAAATCAGGACTAGATATCTAGAAGGGGCTATTTGGACATAAGTTTAAACTGATTACCAGTTTTGATTGTTTGGGTAAAAGTGACTATGATCCAAATTTGCAGTGTTCAGATTCTTATGAGTGAAAGAAGACAGATTTGGAGAAGCAAGTAAGACGTTGTAAGAAAACTGATTATTGAGATACATGTTACATAACCTATGCATCCGTAGCTTCAATTATCCTAATATCTGATTCTGTTTCTTCAAGTTGCAATCATCACTTTCAGAAAGTATATCCGAACACCCCTAATTCATGTTCTCAGATGAATTTTCTAGGTTCACTAACATCCAAATCTATCTAGGAACCAATACTTTGCATAAAGAATAATCAGGAATTCATATTGGTTTCAAATCACAACAAATTATTTGATAATTGTAGTATGTGGCAGAAACCATATAATGATGATTTAAAGTAAATGTTACCAGCCACCCATTGCTGCCTCTAACCCCGCCTCTGATAGCATAAGCCTCTTTAAACCCATTGTTGAACAATAACTCAGCTACCTTCATGGACTCACCATCAAAACTACCTTACAAACAAAAGAAACGAATCAGAAGCAGAACAAACTTCTCAGGGCATATTTGAAGATAAAAGAGCAAGCAAGGGCAAACCAGACATTTCTGTGTAATGGAATCTGCAATGAGGTGCAGCAGTAGAAATAATGTTCGTAAAGACTTGGAATTATACCAGTCTTGCCCTTTCTAAGTGAAGCTATAATAAGCTCAATGGATAAATAACACAATCCAATATATCATTGCTCAAAGATGAATAAAGAAGTACAAATTTTCTTCAAACTTTCATGGTATTTCCCATAATGCTAGGATCGATAATCACACATTGAATTCTGACAGAATACAAACGGTGCAGAAAAAAGCTCGGTCTTTTTTTAAGAACAAAAGGAACGCCAAATCATTGTGCTGACCAATTACGATTTTAGATAATATTCATAAGAGCATGACCAGAATATTAGCATATATACTTGAAGCTACTTCTGCATTTAAATTAGGCTCAAAATGAGTGTCATTCCGATTAAATTGGCTATTAGGACTAAAGAATTATGATGTCAATGTCTCAATTTGACCTTTTTTAACAAATAAACACAAGGAATTAGATTAATGGATTTATCACGCAAATTAACCATTTTTCTTGTAAATAAGTATCCGAATTTAAAGTTTCAACTGTATGTGAAAACTCACTTGTCAAGAATGCATAGTGTGGTATTTGCAGGATCCTTGAAATTCTCCATCACTTTCTTCACAAAACCCTCATCATCCCCGTCACGGAATTCGACCTGCACAGCATTCTTACTCAAGATCTTTAAATTGGGCGAATTCAGAATCCGCAGGGTCCTTTTATCCCTGATATCTAGAAGCTGAGCATTTGGGTCCTGTTTAAGCTTCTTGAAAGCATCAATGGCGGAAATGAACTTATACTTTCGCAAGTATTCTTGAGTCACTGGGATTACAAACAACCAAATGAAAACAACCCCAGCAACAAAAAACGGGTATCTGTTGAAAAAATCATCGATTGAAACCACAATCGCTTCTAGGTTGATTTTGCTAGACGATTGGTCGGTGGGCAGTTGTTCGGAAGCTAATGAAGAAAGAGGAAACGGGAAACCCACAAAAAGGAAAGATAAGGAATGGGTTTTGAGAGATTGGAGATTGGTTTTGAGGGGTGTGTTTGTTGAGTGGGTTCTTTTGTTGGTGAAATGAGAAAGGATTCGGATGGAATTGTGGGTTAAATTGCAATTAGTGAAAAGGAAAATGGATTTTGGGGTTTTGATTTTATGGATTTTAGGATTCTTTGGAAAAGTTGGGGAAGATGAGATGCCAGTGGAGAGAGACTCCATGAGAGAAAGAGAGAATGAAGCAGAAGAGCGAAATGGAGAGAACAAATGTGAAATGTAGAGATGATAAGATGCGAGGAGCGGGAGGATTATCAACTACCGTAACTATAAACGTGAACGTTAGAATGCCGCATCCAGTCCAGTTATGTCTTAACTCTTAACTGAGAAACTGATAACTGTTATTATTAGACTCTTTCTTTTTCTTATTTTTATTGTACATAAATAAATAAATAATGTATTTTACTGAAATAAAAAAACATAAAACTAAAATTAAAAAAACATGGCAATTAATTAAAGGAATACCATAAATTAATGACGTTTGTATTTTCCCTTGATAACATTGTTTGTGATTTCAGTAACTCGATCTTCATTCGATACTCTAGCCATTGGATTTCATAAAAAAACAACTTCTAAACATTGCTTGAGTTTGCTCTTATTATTGTATGATGTTGATTGCTGATTTCCTGAACTCAACAACTCATCTTTGAATCGGGTGATTTTGTTGAATCAGTAGTTGATGAACTAAGTGAATAAGTATCGAAATTTGACAAACTACGTTAAATTTTTATTATTTCTTGCCTTGTTGAGGTGGATGAGGAATTGGTTTGTCACCAAAGGATAATTCTCGGAATCGTTATCGAGATTAATTGTATCGAAATCTTCATCTTCTTCCGTTGGTCTTTTTTTCTACCACCGGTCACTGATGGAGTATTCATCCGCTAAGACCATGTGTAAAGCCTTACCCGAGCCCCTTCGGGTTCATTTGGGTAAGGCCGGCTCCTTCGGGAGCACCGCTACGGTCACAATCGGGTTTCACCTTCTTTTTCCTTTTCGGTTTCTGGCACCCGAGCAACCCGTGCTTTCTTCTTTTTTTTTATTTTTTACTTTTTGGTTTTGTAGAGAGAGTCGGAGAGAGAAAATGTTTGGGTTGATTTGGGAAGGGTGCTACTTGGGTTTTGGGTTGGGAAGGAAAACGTAAAAAAAAACTGATGTGCCAGTGATGTAGCATTTGGGTTGATTTAGGTTGAAGGATTGCTATACTCTTGACCTAAAGGCCTTCACATGCATGAGGGTTTTCCCACTCCTCACGAACATGAAACATTGGTTCACTGGAAGGGAGCCCTTGACATGTTCATGAATCATAGACAAAATCATGAGGGACATTAAGTTCATGCTTCACGACTGTGAAAGACTTTATTAATGCCCGTGATGTAATATGTTTGACACTAACTGTTCTACACAACAACCTATGCTTGTCCAAAACACTAATTTTAACCAATTTCGTGTTCCATAACACTTGTATCATACTAATACCTGATTCTACACTGTTTTTACACAAGATAACAACCATTTGCTACTTGTAATTGACCGATCCAAACACATCAACTCAAATGACCCAAATTACCATTTATTGCTTCAATCCATTTTCATCAACCATACCAATCCATTAATGACTAAAAACTCATCCAAATTAGTAACAATAATCCTCTAATTCAACCAAGATATCATAACTGATCTTCATGGTTTTAAATTGATCCATGACATCCTCATCAGATTGAACACTTTTTTTCATTGTTGACATGTAATAGCTATTAAACTTGTTGATAAATAATTTGTATGTTTCCTCCAATTGGAAGCAAGTACATCTCTCTAATGATCAACTTTCATTGCAGCAATGTAGTGCTCTCAACTTTGCCCCCAAAACAATCTCAAGTTTGAGAATTCTTGATATATTCGTCCTAAAATACGTTAATCCAACATTTGGCCAGATATTTTTCTTTTTGTTCGGTCCAAGGTTTTTTCTTAAGTGTAATAACGTTTGCCTTTACTTTGGCGAGAAGGTTCGAGTTCAAGTTCTTGGATGGTTAGGGTTGTTGCCGTGATGGTTGTTGTAATTGTTAAAAATGCTGTTGCAATATTTGTTGCTAACATTGATAAACCATTTGGTTGAATTGGCATTAGCCGAATTAAAGAGTTTGAGATTGGAAAAAATGTATGTGTAGGTGAATTGCTGCTTGATTGAGTACTAGCGGAGCCGGGGAGCAACTTAGCATTTGGTTGAAAAAAATCTCTATTCTTTGGTTGCCACATGTTTATATGATGATTTATGGGTTGTGGTGACTTTCATATATAGATTGAGAAAAAGGAATGACGTATTTATTTGAGATATATAATAAAATAGAATCCTAGTGTTGAAATGTTTTTGAAAGTAAAATAAAAAAGCTAGACATTGGGTACAATTAATATTTTATTTTAAATTTTAAGGGTAAATAATACATTGTGCTTATCATACACTAAATGCCCCTCACCATGACGTCATGATGGCAATGAGCCCCTAGTGGCATGTGGCATTCGTCATGCTCATGATGAAAGGGTTATGACACCTAAAATACAAGTGCTCTTATAATAAAGAGGATGGACTTAATATCAATTTGCTCTTAATATTAGTTTGATAAACTGTCTATATAAAACTATTGCTAAAATCTTGGCAAATCGTCTCAATTTGGTTATTGGGGATGTCATAGGCCAAGAACAAACGGCGTTCCTGGAAGGTAGAAATATCCCGGATGGACCATTCATCATTAATGAGATTATTTCTTGAGCTAAGAAAAGTAAAAGGAGGACTTTTATTTTTAAAGTGGACTTCAACAAGGCATTTGATTCCATAAGGTGGGACTTTCTCGATGAAATTCTAGGCCATATGAACTTTGGAAGGAAATGGTGTAGCTGGATTGAGGGCTTCTATATTCCTCAGTGGTCTTGGTATTAATTAATGGTTCCCTAACAAAAGAATTCTATATGGAGAAAGGGGTTAGACAGGGGATCCCCTTGCTCCATTTGTATTTATAATTGCTACTAAGGCTCTTAATATTGCTATGAAGGAGGCTTGCAATCGTGGTGTGTTTTATGGTGTGCATCTTCCCAACAATGGGCCTACTATCTCTCATTTGCAATATGCGGATCCGCGATTTTTCTGGGAGATTGGTCATCCATTAATCTTTCTAATTTGATATGTATTCTTCGTTGTTTCTATTTATCATCTAGTCTCAAGATTAATTTAGATAAAAGCTCGTTGCTTGGTATTGGTGTTACGAGGGAGGAAGTTGAATCAATGGCTGGAAAGCTTTCATTGTAAGTCTAGCTTATTTCCATTTAATTATCTTGGGATACCAGTTGGAGGTTCAATGAATAAGTGTGTATATTGGTACCAATTGTAAAGAAATTCAGATTTGATAAAAGCACAATCACTTCGTTTGGAGGTCGTTTGGTCTTGGCAAAGTCGGTCTTGGGAAGTCTTGGATTGTATTATTTTTCTCTTTATAAAGCTCCCATGAAAGTGTTAAAAAGGTTGGAGAGTCTACGGCTCAATTTCTTTTGAGGAAATAAGAATGGTGAAAAGAAAATTGCTTGGACTTCATGGGATTTGGTTCTATCGAAAAAAAAAGAAAGGTGGGTTCGGGGTGGGAAGTTTAAAGGCTTTGAATTTGGCTTTACTAGCTAAATGGTGGTGGAGATTCAAATTAGAAAATGGTTTGCTGTGGAAAGGAGTGGCGTAATCACTTCATGGTACTCAAGGCGGGATGGATAAGCTGAATCCAACTAGGTCCTTATCGGGTACTTGGAGGAACATTCTAAAAATTCGTAAGGATTTTGACTAGGTTAACATTCCCCTTTCCAGTTGGTTTGAACAACAGATTTAACTCTTTTGATCAATCGATTACACGGCGTTGGGCGTTAGAGTCATCTAGATGTTTCTTAGTATTCCTTTCTTATGGAACAATTCGGTACCATCTAAAGTTAATGTTCTCGCCAAGAGGATTTTTCACAGTTGACTGCCCACTAAGGAGAACCTGCAACGACGTGGTGTAATGCTCATTTCTACTCTGTGCCCTCTGTGCAATCTGGAAGATGAAGATGAAGGCCATGTCTTCAAATACTGTCAGGTGTCCCCTAGAGGGTTTTGATGGAGATTATCAAATGGTGGGACTTGGAATTTGGTGATGCTCAAAATGATATACATCCATTAAATTGGGGGTGCTGAGTTGAATTTTGAAGGAAGAAAGTGGAAGGCCTTGATGAGTGTTATATACTCTTTCTTTTGGGTTATTTGGAAGAGTTGAAATAACAAGGTGTTTTCATCTAATAATCAAGGAAAGGAGAAGTTGCTTTTTAGCCAAATACAAGCCTTTTCATTCTTTTAGATTAAGCAAAGATCGGGCAAGTGCAACTTTAAGAACAAATGGGTTGATTAGTGTAATTTTTCTTTTTCATGTTTTTAATTGTGTTGTATTTCTAGCATCTTGCTAGCTGTTTTTATATTTAATATATATCTTGCCGTTAAAAAAAAAAGGTTTATCCGTATTTTAAACGTGTAGTGCTTCTAATAAGACCCTTATTTTATTTTTAATTATTTCTAAATGTGTAGTCATTCTTTTTTAAATTTCATTTTAGTAAATATTAAAACTGCTTATTTTATTTTTAAGTAATTAAATAATCAGTTTGAATATAAATATATCAAACCCTCAAAAAAATTTATTTTAAATTAATCACTAAGATTCATTTCATTATTATTTAAGTTTCAGATGACAACCCAAAAACTATATTGACATTAAGAAAACTAGTTATACTATGCTTAACTTAATAGATATTAGTTGCGACATAAGTCTATAAATAAACATAAAACACATAATACTCATCATCAATCTCACTAGGTTATTGTGAACTTCATCATGGATCTGAAAGGACATACATTTGGAGCTTCGCTCTAGATAAACCAAAACATAACCACAATGAGCAGAGAAGAAAAAAAAAGAAAACAAGACAGAAATGACATGAAGATATATTCAAAGTTGTGCACAGTGGATATTATCATACACATATTGCACATTGCTTAATCAATAAAGAGTAACATACCAACCAAGCCTATGAATTAACCTAATTGACACTTCAACATTAATCCATGGTCCTTCAGTTTATTTGTAGCCATATTTTAGCTTGATATATCATAGGGATGGCATTTAATGTCAAGTTTGGGAAGACCGACCAGTATCACCCTAACCTAAACATGTCCGGTTTAGTAATAGTGTAAAAAACTCAACTCTTACCTAGACGTCTTTAGTTCACTAAGTTTGTGGCTTGAAAATTTTTAATTCTAATTTTATACAGGTTGACTAGTTTATCTATAATGAAACTCCAAAACAACCCACTTATTAAAGTGGTTAGGCAGGTCGATCCGTTTACTACCTGGACCCATTTTATTTTATGTATGGACCTCCTACCGCTAGTATATCATGACTCACCAACAAATGAAGACTATCGTTTACGGTTCTGTTGACTTTAAAGTCAAACAGTTAGAGCTAGCGAGTCTATATCATATAAATGCATGTTGACAAACTAAGGGAAATTAAGCATACATAAGATGATTACATAGTCAGCTTATACAATCAAATTTAGAAATTAATATACCTAACAAACATTTTTCCTTGTTAAATTCTTCATAACACCTACAAGTTAAAGATGATCATTATCAAAGATTCTTACCACGCCTAAAAACTTAATTAATGGATATAAGCGGCCTGATACTGGTAACCATTTCCAAAATAGTTACCAGGGTTAGGAGCCATGTATGTAGCAACACCCACAAATGGTGAGATTTGATTGTCAGGTGGACAAGGGTAACCGTAGGGTGGGTTGTCATACATGTACTGAGTTGGTAGTGGATACCTCTCCGTCATTCTTGAGTAACCGTAGGGTCTGTTGTCATACATGTCAGCAGCAATGTGAGTGTTATGGGTCCCATATCCTGCTACACCATTGGCACGAGGTCTTTTGTGTTGGGGTTTTGAAACTTCTGTGGCTCGTTTCTTGTCTGCCTTGGCCTTTTCCAGTTGAAGAACACGTCTTTGTAGTGGGTCCACAGGGAAATGATCTTGGAGCTTGTGATCTTCAATGCATTTGATGACACCCTTCACGGCGGTCATTTCTCTTTCATTTGCATCATTCTGGAAACACGAAAATTTGAACATTTAAATCCCATGAAAGTTTTACAGAAGATAGCATACAACTGAGGTACTAATTTCAACTCATTAACTTATAAATATATGGGCTGGTTTGAGTTAAGCCTTATATACAACTTTGTAACGGGTCAAACGGGTCAGATCAAATATAAGGTAAAAAGGAAACGGGTCAAAAGACCCCTAACTGTTTCTTTAAGTATTAGACCTCAAACCATTTTTTTAGAAAATTAGACTATTGTTGGAATATATATACTTCTGTAATCATATTTAGTGCAGAAGTTGTTTATGAAAATATGAACAGAAATTGAATCAGGTCAACACAACCCAACCCAACCCATAACAAAAAATAACACATTTTAAGACATGTTACCCAACCCATCATGGCACCTCCACACTAGATTGATATGTCTACAACAGGGAAATACCTGTGTAGGGGGAGAACAATGCCGTCTTGCGTCACTCAAGTAAGATTTCAACAATGAAACAGGAGAAAACTGCTCTGTAAGCTCGAATGCAAATGCTAGGTTAACAGCATCAATATGCCTACCACTATTGACCAACATATTAATTACACCTGAGAAAACCAAAAGAAAAACTTGAGCCTTCTACTTCACTCCTTCTGATAACATGTATGGACAAACTTGATTGTATTTTCTATTTTTCTGAAATAAAAACTGTAAGATATGTAGAGTATTAAAACTATAGCAACAGAGGTGGCAATTTCGACCCTATGCTAACAAATTGTTGATTGGGTTATTTTATGTTTGCCGGGTCAAATTTCAAAACTTGACTAAGAATGAAGCGCATGGAACTTGTCGAAACTCACCCAAGAGGTATTCATAATCTTCCAACATCTTAAATAGCTTTAACTAATTAATTTAAACTAGTACTTTGATAGTATAATTATAGTTACCATTTTTGATACATTAATTTATAATAGAAAAAGATAACGGATAAGAGACTATTGGAGGGTCAATTCAACATGACAATATTTTACCTATATGGATAAGTTTACCGTTTTCATGGGAATCCGTACTAACCCGTTGCCCAACCATCATGGTAGAGAAGTGATAAAAACCAATGACTGATTAACAACATAAAAAATACCCGGAAATTACCAACCTGGCATCTTCTTGGACAGCCCTAGGAAGCGACAAAGATCGGCCATCTGGCGACGACGACATACCATCGGTACCAACTTGGATAAATCTTCCTGAGCAAAATCAGAGGCAATACCAAATGTAGCAACAAGTTGTAAGAAAGCATGAGCTTCCAAGGAGTTCCCATTACAGGCATCCACATCAAGATCGTTTAATTTGGGTTTCCAATCTTCAGCAATAACCTTTGCTCGTGTTCTCGTATCATTAGATATTACCTTACACGCAGTGTTTGCATGCAGAGTTGTTAGCATGATGCTAAGACACTCCATCAACATGATACACGTGCGTCTCACACCTAAAAGATTTGAATCTTTTTTCACTTCTGAGATGTAAAATCCTGCGAGTGAATCTAAGACCAAGCCACCAGGATCAACTGCAGCCCTTAATGCAATTGGAACTTCCTCTTTTATAGAAGCAAGATTCTTACGGTTATCTGATATGAATTTGTGAAGGCCTCCAGAATCCATCTCCTTGCAAAGATTTACAAGTTGAGGATTGGATAACACCTTCACATCATTTTCAGTTAAATTTTGAATATCATTTATGTTGCTTTCAGGCAACATAACATCAGGTTTTGTGTGTTTATTTCTATGTTTGCCTAAGGCATAACTGATAGCAGTGACTGCGGCATCTCTTTTCTCTTGAAGCATCTCTAATGAAGCTTCTTCTTTAGCCAAAACATTAGCCTGACGTTTCTCCAGAACTTGTTGTGATTGAACTGTTTTCCTTTTAAACTCGTTTTCTTGGTTTTCAAGAAAATTAAATCGCCTCTTTAAGGACTTCTCAAGCCCATGAAAATGGTCCTCAATTTGTTTCCATTTCAGGTTAAAGGTTACAGCTTGGTGACTTTCTAGCTCAGCAAATGCTTTCTGAAGTTGTTGGATTTTAGAGGTTGTTGATTCTAAGAGCATAGCAACTGACCGGGTATCTTCCATGGCAAGTTAGAAGCAGAGTATAAGCCTTGAAAAGAAATAAAATAAATGAATAATGTTCAGATCCATTGAATTGCCAGTTGACATAAGAATGTTAATAAGAAACAATAACATTTAGGCAGCAGTAGATGTGGCAAATTCGAACCATTTACATGGGTCTATTTAGAGAATTCTTTTTCTTTTTATATCAGAGGATTAAATAAAATATATCAGTTAAAAGGCGAACTGGGGAAATATAGGGGAAACATATAGTCAAAGGGGTAAAAAGCCACCCAAAGTCTTTTTCTAATGCATATAGCCTACTAATATGTTTATGGTATTGTTTTTGCTACCATAAGAAACATATGAATTATTTGTAAAGAAAAGTACAAGGACAAAGAAAAAGAGTATTGCAGGTCAACCCTAACTGACATAGTCTGCAGACAACTGATAATAAATAATGACCCTGTACCCAATCCGCCCATCTTGGGACCTTTACACAGCCAATGACACATAGCATGGAAATTTAAAGATCTACAGGCAGTAAATATTGGAGATTTTTGCTAATCTGATCACATGATCCTGATACATAATAAATGTAGCCACGCGTTTTAAGACCTGTAATACATGAAAGTTAGGAGTTCACTTATTGAAACTTTACATAGTATCCAGATGGACCAGATTTGCTAATTCTAGTCTCTTTGTGAATGCTACTTTCACACCGTTTGGGGGTCCGGTATTGAATCTCTAGATGGTACTAAAAGGTACACAGATGGTCCAGCTCAATGCTTGCCACCAGTACATATCGATCCCAATAGGAAACAACCAGTGTACCTTTTAACTTTTAACCAATGTGGAGTATCCAGAAATACGAGAAACAGGGATACTACGATCAAGTGCATGGGACATAAGGTTTACGGTTGTCAAACTCAGGCCCCGGGTTTAATTCTGGCATTTGGATTTGAATTTTTTGTAACTCTGCTGTCTTTATATGTTCTAATATAATAAAGAAAAAAAATCCGCATCATGTATTCTGCGAAGCTTCTCATCCATGATCAGATTTGGCTCACACGGGGTGTGCAACAGTGCAAAATCAGTCATTTAGGAGGTGGACTACAGTCTACTGATGTTTTCAATAATAATCTTAGTTTTTATAGATGGGTTAATTACACATTTACACAAGAATGCAATGTAACTTTTAATATTTTTTTCATTGTTAGAAAAACCATTTCCACTTATTTTACCACATATTGTACAAATACTCGTGTCATGTAATACATAGACCATCTTAAATGCATTGAATTCTTAAAAGTTTAATGGATTGTCATATCGGCGTTCCTTTTTCTATAAAATTTTACCTATTAAAATTCACACTCTATTAAACACTATAAATTCAAGTGTTTAATTCACCAAAATGTATTCAACTTGTCACGTTTTTTATTTTGCATATTGAACTTTAAAAAGTTTCTATTGTGTATATCAACTTTTAATTTGTTGCTATTGTATGTATTTTGCTTACTTAAAAAACAAATTAATGTATAAATTTAGTATGTACAATAGAATCTTTAATATGTATAATAGCGAAAAATTAAATGTTAGATACACACATTAGAAATTTCTATAGCAAAACGTGACAAGTTGTATACATTTTGATGAATTAAACCGTAAATTTAATGGATTATCAGCATCCTATTTTTAATCATTTATCATTTATTATGTGTTTATTAACTTTATAAATAAATAAATAATCTTGCATAAAATTAGAACATTACATTAATTAAATTTAATAATCACAATTTATCAAAACGTACGAAAATCAAAATAATCCAAAAGAAGGCATTAATTAAAAAGCACAAAACCTAAAATACAAATTATTAATTCTTTAGCTACATAATAGTGCAATAAATCGCTCTTTGACATGATCTAATAGAGCATTTTCGGGGAAAATTTCATTAGCAACAACAATCAAAATTAATATGTTGTTACATTGAGTTTTTATTGTAATAGATAATTAAGAGGTTAACTTTTTATCATTTTATAAATAACAATATTTCCTAAAAGTTAAAAAATACATTAATCAAAAGTACGAAACTGAATTTAAACTATAAAAAGAATTAAAAAGTACGAAACCTAAGAATAATATACCTAAGGATTATAATTTATATATAATACAACCATTTTATTAATATTTAAATAGTTAAATATTATATTAGAAACTAGATTAATACCCCGTGTATAAACACGAGGATTGTTGATGTAAATTTTAAACATTTATGGTGAGAAATCTTGAACATATAATAAATTCATATATCAATACCAAATCAAGAAACATTCATGAAAATTGGAAGATGAATAAAAGAAAATTGATATATATATACTCATAGATTTGTACCGATAGTTGTCAGTAATTTTAGAAAATAAATAGAGATGATTAGTTAGAAAAAATTCCAAGAATAAGTTGAAGTCATTTTGAAATAGAGGACTCTAATTGGTAAAAAATATTCCAAAAATAATTTACTAATATCATAAGTCTATTCTTTTAATATATATTAAATATAAGTATTATATAAATATTCTGATTTATTGTTGGTTAAGTGGTTTAAATATTTTATTTATTTTTAGATTTATTATTACGCTTGTTAAATATTATTGAAAAGAAAAAAAAATGCATACATATTAGTTTTATGTTCAATTTAGTGGTGCTCAAATAATAAGTATCTTATCATTTTTCTAGTTTTAAAGTATGAACTATTCAATTTTAAATAAATTGACGGTCAATATTGTATTCAAAGGTCTTCATGTGATAGTTTAACTCTAAAAAGTCAAAATTGGTTTTTTGATTTTAAGTGAATGAATCATCAAGATTAAATATTTTATTAAATGAACGATTTAGATCGTTTAATAAATTTTATCTAATTAATCTTTTATATAGATTAGAAGATACTTATAAATCACAATCATATTAGTATAAGATCAATATTTTATTTTATTTATTTAATGGTTAAGTGACCCACTTAAGGAGATGGACGGGGATTGAACCACACTCCCCTGGTTTATCAATCGGCAATAACATTGAATGTCACCTCTCCCCCGTTCAAGCCTGTTGAACTTACCTTTGTAATTTGTATATGGCCTTGCATTCATTGCTAGGAAAACAGAAAACTGAAAGTGGATTATTACTAGAAGAAGAGAGTAAGTATTAAACTGAACGCAGATCTTAACGTACTCTTCAGAAAATCTATGAAACCCTAGCCTTATCTGCAACATCATGAATCGGCTGCTGATCGATCCATCATGCAACTTAACGACTTCATTTTGCCAAAATTAACAGTTCGAACTAAATAACACAAGTTCGTGAAATTAATTTCGCGGCCATTGTGACGAACAGATCTATAAAAACACACTTTAATCACAATTATATATAAACGACATATATATCCATCAATTGAAATCATAATATATAAACAAAACAAACACCGGTCAAGCATGATTGCATTAACAACGAAAGCAGTTTAAGGGAGCTTACAGGAGTGAACTGTGAGTGACGATCAAGCCATTCCGGTCATGCTCTGTGTATGTGTGTGAGTGTGTGTGTGTGTGTGTTTCGCAAGGATGCAGAAAATTTCTAGAGAGAAGGAAAGTTAAGGGCTGGTTTCCGACAAAGTCGAAAAACCCACGCTTCCCTTTTCTCAGTTTTCCGCTTTTACCACTTTTGGCAGACTTATACATTTGGTGATGCCAGTGCAAATAAAAAAGAGTTGCATTAAGTTACAGAAATGGCCCCTGAGGTCTTAATCACGAACAATTTCATCCATTATTAATTTATTATTCCTCCCCTGACCCCTGTCATGTTAATATGCCAACTTTGGTCTTAGACGATAGATATATATTTCGGAAGTGCTTTAAATTAGGGTTGATCAAAATATCCGAAATCGAAAAATTAAACTTAAAAACCGTAAAATCATACCGAAATTTACGTTTAGGTTAACCGAACCGGATATTCTATTTTTTTCGGTTTGGTTAACCGAACCTAAAAATAATTCGGTTATTCGGTTCGAATACGGTTCATGATTTTACAGACAGATGGTTAACAGAAAAACCGAAAATTGAAAAAGACTAAGTTATTTTTTAGGTTTATCAATAAGCCAATTGACCAAAATTTACAATACAATAATTATCAACTCGTAATAAACAGTTACTAGAAACCAATACGTACAATTCATTTTTCAATATATATAGTTATTAATTATGTTGACTTGGTTTATAAATCATTAATTTACTACTTTCTAACTTAGTTTCACTCTATTTTATTCACGTTTCTATTCATACTATTTTCTTTCTATCATTATTAGTTGATAAATAAATTAAACATTAAACATAAATAAATTAAACAATTTTTAATGTTTATAAATTTCTCATTTAAACAATGTCGAAATTGAGATTTGGATACTACTTTTGATAGTTTTTATTTTTAAAAGAGTTAATTGTCAATTTGGTCCTTTAACTCTCTCATTCTTTCCGATTTGATCCTTTAACTTCAAAAGCGACCAAGATGGGCCTTAAACATCCACTTTTCGGTCTGAATGGTCCTTTCGTTAGTTGACCGTTAGTCAACTCTGTTAAGTCAGGGGTAGTTTAGTCTTTTTACCATCTTTTCTAATTTTTTATTAACTAAAATACCATTTAATCTTTTTTAATTAAAATATATATTCTTTCATCCCTATCCTCAATACTCTCCCCCTCTTTCACTCTCTCACCCTCAATCTGCTCTCTCACTCTAGATTACCCTCCTCCCCCTCCACCACCAACAACCGCCACTGCCACTCCAACCACCACCGCCAAACGCCACATTCGCTCTGTGCAATACAAACACAAGATCTTTACCCAACTCATGTAAAAACCCTAGATCTTTAAAAACTGTAGATCTAGGGTTTATTTCGAGTTCCAGTTCTACGGCTTTTTTCCTCAGATAGATGAAATAAAGTGAGAGAAATGAGGAATTACTTGGGCCAAGATCTAACGCCAAGGTCAGATAGCTTTGATTCTGGAGAGTTTTTGATGATCTTGATTCCCAATTTCTTTGTAGTCATGGTTTCCGAAGAACATCTGATGGTTCAACTCTATTTCTTTGTATTGATGATCTTAATTCCCAATTTCTTTGTAGTCATGGTTCCTGTATTGCGTTGAGCCCTGTGATAAACCCTAAAATGGAGTGTTGCTATCGATTTACAAAATGAAGAAGAGGGAAAGATACGGAGGAGGAGTGATGGGTTACGGGTTTAAGGTTGTGATAAACTGGAACAAAAATTAATTCATGTGTTGGATTGGGTAAGTAGAGTTGAAGGGCTGCCATGATTTTTGAAGGAAAAAAATGAATGTGGGCAGAGGCAATTGAAATTTGCACCTGCATATATTTTATGTGCTCTTTGTAGCCACTAAAATCTTATCATACACATTCATAGAATTAGTAGCTTAGATGGGAGTTAGGGATGCTTTTGCCGGAGGTTGTGGTTGACAGTGATGGCGGAGGTGAGACTGAGGGTGGTGGTGGTTGTCCAGAGTAGTGGTTGCCTAGAGCAGTGGTTGTGGTGCCTTTTTTAACCCTTAATCAATTTTTTACCTCCTTTCCCATCCCAATGGTGGTGGCGGGGGGTGGTGGTGGTTCAGAGAGTCTGCTAAATATAAACCCTAAAGTAACATGGGACATATAATAAATATTAATAATTTAGTTTTAATGAATAAATAAGAAATAAGGGTAAAATTGTCATTTACCCTGACTTAACAGAGTTGACTAACGGTCAATTAACGAAAGGACCATCCAGACCGAAAAGTGGATGTTTAAAGCCCATCTTGGTCACTTTTAAAGTTAAAGAACCAAATCGGAAGAAATGAGATTGTTAAAGGACCAAATTGACAATTAACTCTATTTAGCATGGTTCTAAAAAACGCACCATGACGGTGCCAAGGCGTGAGGCGTGACTCCGACGTTAAAAAATAGCCCTTGGCGGTGGGGTTAGGCGTGGCGTAAGACAAAGCGGCATAATGCATGCCTTTACGTGTCAAATGGCGAGTTTTTTAAGGCGTGACGCACATAAAATAAGTTTTTTTTAAAAACTTTGACT